>JABFPQ010000702.1:0-10453 GCA_022817265.1 Masnerella sp. ZL-2020
TCGAATGATCTAACGCCTGGAACACGGATTTTTATAGAATATTCAATATTTTTTTGAAAATATATAAAAAATTTTTTTCAATGCATTTAGCTTGAATATTAGACACTAAGATCATATTAAAATATAATAATAGTATTATATAAACAATTAGTAATACAGATAGAAAATATAAATTTTTAAGAGAAAAGAATAATTAAAATTAATATTGTTAATTTAAGTTAAAATTAAATATATTTTTATATTTTTTGCCTTTTTATGTAATGTCTTGAAAAATTATTCAAGCAATGGTATGAAAATATCTGTTATACCATTAAGATATTTTTTATTAACAGAAGTTTAATATACTTCTATGTTAATAAAATAATAATTCTTCGACATCTAAGTTTTAGATTTCGAATTTTAAACATTTTTCTTGTCTGAAAAGCATAATGTAAGCATAATGCACTCGAAAAAATAATAGGCAAAATCACTATTAGCACCAATACTGGAAACGTATTAGAAGGATAACAATATGTAAATATTAAAAAACAAAAAGAGATAAACCGATTTGTTTTTATGTTTCCTGTTATCATGTTCGTATATTGTCCTTTGACTGCATCAAACTAAACTCGTGCGTTCATACTGACTGTCAGTTCTCTACTATATTGTCGGCATTGTCGCTTCCCATTTCAAACACATTCTAAACTCTGTCAACTTTCTCTGGGCAATTGGGCGGGTGTTAAGCAGTGGGCGTGTTCCATTGTACTCATTATTTGAAAAGAAAATAATTTTCCAACCCCTCTTACGCTGGAAGAGGGGTTGGCTAGTCCACCTCGACCTTCTTTAAACAATCTATATTAGATTATTAAGCACACATATAAGTACATTAAGTATTTTAAACACATACCTCTGGTAAAATCAAAAATATATTCTCAATATAAATAAATTGATACGCAAATATATTTATCAAAAAAGAAATAGTCCAAATACTTTATTAATAGGTAGAATGTACTAATGACTGAACATCTTACAGTGCCAGAACTTTTCGTTGGAATACGCGGTGTTAAATAAATATATAATAATTATAATTATAATAATTAATAATGAATTATAACAATAAAAGCTTTTTTTTATTTTTCTTGAAAATTCGTCATTTTTAGGTTTAATATCCTCGTAAAATAAAAAATCAATTTTTCGAGTAAAGTTGAATTTTTGAAAACTATTGTTAACAAATTTGTACAGTTGCAACAAAAGCAACAAAAGTTAAAAATTTTTCGAATTTTCGAACAAATCTTAAGGGTTACCGTTTGACACTTTTTCGGGTCCGAAATTTTTTTTCGAGATATCGGTTGCAAATGGCTTGAAACATTCTCAAACATAAAAAAACGCAAAGAAAGTTGAAAATTTTGCAAAAAATTTTTTTTCCAAAAATCGCATTTTTTGACGATTTTTGTGCAACTTTTCAGCTGACATTAATTTTTGAGATCAAATTTATAGTTTTTTCGCGCCAATGAAAGGATATAAGTTAAAAAATAGCAAAAAAGAAAAGGTTAAATGCCAAATCGACTGTTTTTGCGGAATTTTAAAGACGAAAGTTGTATCTTTAAAATGGTTCAAACGGGACTTCGCTACGCCTATTTTTACGGAAATGCCGATCATTCGAAATTTGCCTATTTTCTTTTTACTCTTTCACATGTCAAAATTCTTGTTGTATTTTCTATTTCCTATAAAAGAACTTTATATTTCAAAGTCGAAGATTTTTTACTCAAATAAAGTACTTTTTGAGAAACTATAATTATAATTGAAACTTTAATTAATAAACGGCGTTGTAAATAACCCTTTTTTCACCATTGTTTTCAAATAACGCTGTTTTCACCAATTTTTTGCAGATAGTTCATTCTTCACCAATTTTTCCAAATAAACCTTATTGCAAGGAAGTTTTAAAATAACCCTTTTACCAAAGTGCGGAACAAATAGAAAAAATGCGGGAAAAAACGAAAAAATTAATCTCGAAATTACTATTTTTCAGCGTTTTTTAACGCTCGAAATGAAAATTCTTCATTACAAACGCATGTAACTGTTTGTTACATCGTGTAAAACAATGATGATATGAGTTCAATCGATCAACATTGAAAAATCATTGGCAAAGTGGGGAACAAATAGAAAAAATAAACTAACAAATTGGGAAAAATAAGTTAAATAAAATAAGATAAATTCAACAAATTGTGAATAAAAAAGTTAAACCGCAAACAAAAGGGTGCAATAAATCAAGTTCCTGCGAGATGAGTTTTCGTCAAACACCTCACAGATGTTTGGTGACAAAGGCAACGTTTTGGACCGACGGTCACTCGCAGGTCAAATGATGAACTTTCACTTTTTGGCCTCGAATGCACGAAAATGAAGATTCTTGGAGATTTCAAGATTTTCTTCAAAATTAAATTTCAAGAAAAAGTGAAATAAAATATTACATTTTATTGGTTTCTTATCATATTTTTTATTTGTTTCATGCGTTTGTAATGAAGAGTTTTCATGACGAACGTCAAAAAATCGCGGAAAAATCGTAATTTTGAGATCATTTTTGTCCTTGTTTTCCGCATTTTTCTATTTGTTCAGCACTTTGACAATGATTATTCAATGTTTATCGATTGAACTCATATTAAAATAGTTTTTCACGGTGTGAGAAACATTTTCTTGCGTTTGTAATAAAGAATTTTCACGTCGACCGTTAAAAAATCGCTGAAAAATAGTAATTTTGAGATAAATTTTTTCGTTTTTTTTCGCATTTTTCCTATTTGTTCCGGACTTTGGCAATGATTTTTCAATGTTTATCGATTGAACTCATATTAAAATAGTTTTTCACGATGTGAGAAACATTTTCTTGCGTTTGTAATAAAGAATTTTCACGTCGACCGTTAAAAAATCGCTGAAAAATGGTAATTTTGAGATAAATTTATTCGTTTTTTTCGCATTTTTCCTATTTGTTCCGGACTTTATTGGCAATGATTTTTTAAGGTTAACCGATTGAAATCATATTAAAATAGTTTTACACGGTATAACAAACAATTTTATGCGTTTGTAATGAACAATTTTCATGTCAAACGTCAAAAATATCATGTCAAAAATACGATACATTGAAATTTGACTTTCTCAAATACATGAGAAAAGTTACTTTTCAATTCTACAAATTCTATGACGAATGCAATAAAAGCCGGTTTTTTTCTTCTGGTACCAAGCGCCAGATGAGTAGCCACCTACGCTGATAAACACATGTTACTGGTCCAACTGTACCGTCATAAATATTTTTTATTTGTGCTTTACACTTTTAATACACAAGCGAAGCATGCTTATTTTAAAACGCCGCCGACATCTATAACTAACACTTAATCAAGATTTCATTTAAAATTAAATAGTAGGTAACCTGATAATCAATGATTTTGTAAATGTACATCAAAATTACGTCAAGGTACTTCCTCATTTTGCTGTATAATTTACATATATATTTTATATAAATGATGTACGTAAAAATTACTTGAATTTAAATAAATAAAATTTCTGAAATTTTTATGAAAAAATAAAAATTTTTCTAAAATGATTGCAAAAATAATTTATTATTTAAAAATATATATTTTATTATATATATTATGATTATTTAATAATAATATAATCAACATTTTCGTTGATTTTAGCAAATAAAATGATTAAAAAATATAATTAGTAAATATAAAATATGCATGACAATGCGAGGAATCACATTGATATAAATTTTATGTGAATAAGAGTGTACATGAAGTAGTTTACATAATATTTACTAAAAATTTATGTAAACGTGGCTAAGAGGGTAGATGAACAATTTTGATAAGAATAGTAGTACTTTAATAAATATTAAATGGATCATAATATAAAATTATTATCAAATAATTTTTCAATGGATGTTAAACATTTAATAACATTTTTTCGACGTAAAGATGCTTTCGTAATTAATGTTGCTTTCAGAAAGTAACAATAGTTTATATTACTGAGGAACAGACAATTAAGTTCACATAATTGCCTTATTTATTAATATATTATAATATTGTTTATATTAATATATAAAATATATAGCAAAATATGGCGAGCAATTAAAAAATTTTTCATTCGAAATTAATATACGTTTTCATCGCCCAAATATTGCGATGAAGCCGGGTGAAAAGAGCCTTAATTATTCTGAATACAGAGAAGTGGAGTCGATTTCTTTTTCGGAAAAAAATTGATTGGTTCAAAATTAACGTAGGCAGGTCTAAGAAACTTTCTAGCCCGCCTACATTTGCATTCGTTCGAATATAGGGATGAAAATATATTTTGGTTGGCGCCTGTGTACCCCCGCCAGTAGCCAGTATAAGTACCATAAACTTTCTAGGCCTTTCCTTCTGAATCTCTGATTTTTTAAAAAACTGAAGTATTTCACAGCTACCACTGCTTGAATGCGGACGTCAGAGACAGGATGAAGAATTCCGAAATGGAGTTGTAGTTAAAATAGCAGCAACTCCATTGAGCATTGATTAAAATAATAAAAAATTTAATATTCATAAATTTTATATGGAAATTATTATTTTGTTAATTAAATTTGATGCAACTTAGCTAATTAAAATCAAACACTTCAGTAATATATCATTTAATATATTATTTTAATTGTATCTAAAAAAATGCATATTATAATATTGGAAGAAGTATATATTTTCCATAATAATTATAATTATTTGTAATAATATTGTAAATATTCACTATTATTACATTAGAAATTAAAAAAATTGGACATTAGATTATCACCGTGATATCACATTAATATCCGTAGAATATCTTCGAATATCATCGAATATCTGAATATCGTAAAACGATATTCTGAGTATATTGACGGGATATCAATGTCCAAATTCAGATATTCTGAGGATATCTTGCGCTACTAGGGTATACATATACGCACATTACTATCTGTAAAATAAGACACATTGTAACACAAATTAAATTTATTTAAGCAATGTAAAGTAACAAGTACTAAAATAATATTTATACTCAAAAAATATTTTTTGAATTTTAAATAGTATTGTTAAAAATGTTTTAATTTTGTTTGTAACTATTAATTTCATTTTTTATAGATGAAAATATTTGTAGAATAATTATATGAATCAAAATAAAACATATATACAAATATAAATCATCTTTTCTAACTTACATTATTATTATTTAGAAAAGTGTCATCATCATCAGTCTTGTTCTCTCCAAATTTGAGCGTTGAACAATTTAAATTGACTGAAAACAGTAACATTTAAAAATTTGTTTTGAATGTTACATTAGTGTAATCACAAAACAAACTGTCACTTCACTTTAAATGAAGAATAAACCGAAAATTATACGCGAAACTAGTTTACGTGACAAACGGAACGATCGCTAAAACACGCTAAAACTCGACCCTTTAGCGCGGGTAACGACCGGTCGATATGAAGTTAGCCGTTGTTCGAATTGTAAATAAACACAATGATGCCATAACCTGAAAACTCAACACGATAACATTTTGTCTTGTGCACAACTTCGTGTGACTCCGTTCTGTTATATTTTGAATTTTAATAATTTTTATGACACAGATAAACATTTGTCATAATGATAAATTGAAGCAAAAAAATGAAAAAAATGATTTTTTGTGATTATCTTAGTAATCATCTATTGCACAAGAGTTTTTTGAGTGATAATGCATCATAGTAGATAACCACAGATAGCTTACCCACGAGGATTCGCGCATGCGCAGTGGTGCTCGAATTCGTTAGTGTTTACAATCTGGATAATTCTCGAGACTGAGATCATACAATTTTCCCTTTGACATTACGTGACCAAGAATATTTACTGTAATCTGTAATTTTAGTTATTTCTGTCATTTACTTTAAGAAGTAATTTAAATAAAATGGCTGGAGAAGTTATTGTTGATGCGTTACCATATATTGATCAAGGTTATAATGAACCGGGTGTACGAGAAGCTGTAAGTAATCAAAATCTAATAATGAAGATACATCAATAAATCTTGTAATCACAATTATGCAGTTTAAGTATTTTTTTGTACACAAAATTTATATTCATTTATATATAATTATATTATTAATGAATATTGTACATATTTATTAATTTTGTAGATTTTATCCCTTAAAACTTAATATGATGGATAAATTAAAGCAATTATGATTATATTTATGTGTCAATTAATTTATTTTAGTTTTTACGTTCATTTTTGACATTTATTTATATATTCTGTCTAATATTTGCATTTTTTAAAAGGCTTTGGCTATGGTCGAGGAAGAAACTCGCCGGTATAGGCCAACAAAAAATTATTTGGAGCATTTGCCACCTCTTAATATAAATGCATTTGAAACGGAAGTAATGAAACATGAATTCGAACGAATGCAAAATCGGTTACCAATGGAAGTATTGAGCATGAAACGTTATGAACTCCCACCTCCACCACCTGGGAAAATGAATGACTTGGCAGCGTGGGAAGAAAGTGTAGAAAATAGTATGGCTCAGTTAGAACACCAAGCTACTAGGTATGATACTATTAAACAATATAATTAAGAATATCTTGTACTAAATAATTGTCTGCTTTCATTAAAAATACAAATGAGTCTAATTGAAACCAATTGATAAAGTGAAATGCAACTTCATACTGTATGTCATATATATACAAACACATGTTCAATTTAAGATAGAATTATAATATATCTTGTACCATTAGTTTGCCACTATCAAATCACTCGTGTTAAACTATTTTTTATTTTTAAAGAAATAAAACCAAAAATGAAATGAGGTCTTGCAGAATTTAACAATACTTCTCTATAAATATTGATAAAAGATTTAACAATGCAGATGTCTTTGTTATATAAGTTATTAGCATGGAGACTAACATGCACTAATATTCATTTGCTTAATTTATCAATGAATAATTGTTTGTAATCTATAAATTATATTTTCTGATACAGAATTGGAAATACTATTATGATTATACACATATTTATTGTAAATAAGTAATCGTTATCTTGTATAAAATAAAAAAGCCATTCAAATGAACAAAGTCAATCATATAATTGGTTATCAATCAATTAAAAAATCATGATTCCTTCATCATTGTTTATAAACATTTCAATATGCGAACCAGGAAATCTGCAGTTATTTCACAAATATATGTCAATTATTAGGAATTCTTAACGTCTCAATTTAAATCTATTGAAAATATAAATAGAAAAATTTGAGAAAAATTATACTCTATTGTTGTTATTATAGCTAATATTAAATAAAATAACATTATTTATATGTCCACAGAATTTGTAATTTGGAGTTAATGATGGAATATGGATGTGAAGCATGGAAGTCACAATTAGAAGTTCTTGTACAATTGGTTGGACAAGCTCAAAAACAAAATCAAGCTCTTAGGAAGGAATTGCAGGAATTACATTGGCAACGAAAATCTACTCAAACTCAAGGTGGAGAAAAGTTACGCGAATTCGAGGCACAATGGGTCGGCTATGTATCAAAGAATTATGAAATTGAACAGGCCTGTGTTCACTTGGAAGAAGAGATTCACAAAGGGAAAATGACTAAAGAAGAAATTTCTGAAATTGGTGATGTACCTACAGATGAACCTGGTGTTCCAGGGAATAATGCAACAGAAGCAATGGCTGCTGAAATGATTGAATAACAAGATCCGATTTGAAAAAATAATCACTTGCATCAAGTTCTTTTTCAACCGGAGTAGACATAACTGTAATATAACTTTACTGTATTATAATTTTTAGTGATACATTATTGATATATTGGATATTTTGCTACAACCAATTTTGGTTTAAAAATTCAATATCGAAATAGTGTTACTACACTTTGTAATTTATGTAATAAAAAAGTATTTTGTAATAATCTTTTAAATTATTGGTCGCAGTATCGCGTGGTAAATAATTCATTCTAAATTTATAGATACCGCTACCGTTCTTATTGTTTGTTGACTGTCTTCATATTAATTCAATAGAAAGAACATATTTTTACGGAATTGAAACACTCTAAATATCCTCAAAGTATTCGATTCATAATAAAAGAATTATTGTTCAAATATCTCAATAGTTTTAACAAAATCAGAAACATAAGTTTCCAACATGAGATTTGTTGAAAAAATAGAAAAACCAGATTTTTAACAATTGAATTACGTAATATGTTATACTTACCGTTGGAAAGTAATAATTTCTAAGGTATTATCTTTATGGGGAAAATTTTATTTTATGGAAATATAAATTATATTTATACAGATTATTATATTATATAGCTTTTTTATTTATACATTTATTGTCTAAATAAACCAATCAGGCAATGATATGCGTTATTCATACAGAATTTCAAGTGTACCATTTTAAGAAACTTATTTTAAAACTTGATTAAAATATGATTAAAATATCCGGGAACCCAATGGTTAAAACTTGAGAAAAAACCAATTCTATCACACTCAAATTATGTATATTTTTTAATCAATTACAAATTAATATAT
The DNA here is from genome assembly GCA_022817265.1 of Masnerella sp. ZL-2020. Lineage (NCBI taxonomy): Eukaryota > Metazoa > Arthropoda > Insecta > Hymenoptera > Scelionidae > Masnerella > Masnerella sp. ZL-2020. The sequence goes on from JABFPQ010000702.1 coordinate 8,528, forward strand.
GCACATTATTTACTGTAGTTGTTTATTTATCTAATGCATATGTGAACTATTGTTGCATTTTAAAAACGGTTTAAATCCAAGGAAATTAAATTTAAGTCAAATCCAAAAACTTATGAAAACATTTTCATTCATAAATAATGAATATTGAAAATAGTACTCAATAATAAAAATTAATTATTTTTTATAAAAACAGGATATTTTTATTGTACTATAAAGCCACTGAAACAACAAAATTGGAAAGAATTCCATCATTTAATTTTTAATTAATCATATAACAATATCTAGATTATAAATAAATAAGTTAATTACAATATTTCATACTTCATACATCGAAGATGTCATTCGTTCATTCAAAGATGGAACAATAATAATAATAATGATAATTTATAATAATAAATAAACATATATATACTTGTACAATATAAACAGTGTATGATAAAGAAATGTGATAACAAATGTAAAATTGTACTGCAATATTTTAATAAGCGCAACTGCCCATAAATCCAAAACGAGCGTAATGTGCTTGCTCGATTTTTGAGTTTGTATTGGCTTCAAAGATTGAAGTTTGACTCGTGGGAACAATCTGCAGTTGGTTCCGCGGAGACACTGTATGTAAAGTGCTACTACTCGACGATAAAGTACTACTTCTTTTATTATCATATTCATCCTGATCCAAAGAATATCTCGAAGTTGAGGTTACCATTGTTTCTTGGGATCTCCCAGCAATCAGCAGTTCGTGTGATGACAGACGACTGTAATTGATAAATGATTCCGTTGCATAAGACGACGTCGGGGATTGATGATGCGGATTGTATTGATGCGAATAATGATATCTATTGGAAGTATTATTAAAACTGTCGTTACCCCCAAAATATTGCTGTAACTGGTGCAAATTGTGCGACGTCCCATACACTATAATATGAACAATTCAATTACTAAACACTGTCTATTTAATTAAGTTCACTTAATTAATAAATTGAGTTCAATGTAGATGGAAATGACAATTATTTACCGGTAGCTGTGGAATTAGGAAACATCGTTAATACAGCGTCGTCGTAATTATTTGCAGATTGCTTGTCTGCATTGATTATATCATTAGACGTAGATTTTTCAGATATGACATGTCTCTTGATAACACTTCCTTGAATCTCAGCGGCGATACAAGCATTACCCGTAGCGCTATAGGCCATATTGAACAATGCTTCCGGGTCACATACAAATTTGTAAACGTATCTTTCCCCCGCCACTTTCTGCATTATGCCTTTTTCATAATAGTACCTCAATGAACGACTCAATTTATCATAATTCATGGCTGGTCTATTTTTCTGTACACCCCACCTTCTTGCTACCTGAGACAGAAAAAAATATAAATTTAACATGAAGAATTAATGTTTATGAAGTATCATAATATTAATTACTTTTTTTATTACCTCTTCAGGTTCAATGAGTTTGAATTCCATTCCCTTTCCTGTCCAAGCAATACAAGTGGCATTAGTAGGATCATCCAGAAGCGCTACTAAAAACTGCCAAAGTTGAAGCGACCCTCTCTTCTGTTGCTGTTGTTGCTGCTGTTGTTGCGGTTGCGCTTGCGACTGCTGTTGACCAGGTATGTCGTGCCAGAAAAAACCAGCCGACGGTGGCCTGGAACCAATACAGTCGATGCTCCAGGAAATGCTGGATGCACTCCTTTTCTCCGAGTTTGACGACACTTGACGTTCCCAACAACTATTTTTCAACTCCAGTTGGCTCTTCAGCTCCGTCCAAACTGGAGTTGTACTACGTGACAGCGATGCTCCTGTTTGGGGCGAACTCGTTAACCATTGTTCGTTATTGTTCGATTCATTGCACTTGGAATTAGGCCCATCCCTCGGCTTATCAAAGGGAAACTGTTGATTTCGGTGTAGGTAAGTTCAAATAGTTGTCTAT
>JABFPQ010000703.1:0-10457 GCA_022817265.1 Masnerella sp. ZL-2020
TACAAAATACACAGAAATATTATTTCTTCCGTTTATTGCATTACAGAAAAAATTATTCCAAAAAATCTTAAAACCAAAAAAAATCCAGCAAATTTTGTAATATAATTTAAATTATTTTGTAATTAATTTTAATTATTTTTTACATTTTTTTTTTTAAATTAATGTAAAAAATTTGAAAAATTTGAAAAATTAATTATTTAAATATCAGAAAGGAAAAAAAATAAAAATTATAATAATATTTGTAATGGAGAGTAAAAGTGGCGTTCGTTCAACCGGCGTTGGGTCATTCTTTCTACGTGACTGAATCGCGGGGCGACGCGACACTTGACCTTTGGCACGATTTTCGATCAAAGGCTCGAGCGCACGCTCTTAAGTCGTCATAAAACAGAAAAAGAACGCACTCGAGTTCATCCTATCGAGTGCACTCGCCAACTTAAACGGATTTATCGCTTTACTGCTCCGGTTTAAAATCGCCGCAATCAATTAGATGTTTACGAAAATGTGCGGAAGCTCAGCTGCTGGTTCGCGGTCGAGTATTTTTACCTTTTTTCCCGTTTCAGCTGCACAATTTAGGAGCGTTTCGGAGATTTTAGTACATATGTGAAATTTAGCTAACGTATGCGCGACGAAAAACTGTTTGAAGTAACCATAAAAATTCGTTTTGAAAAAAAGTAAAGTAGAGTTTATGTTAGGAAACGTTTAAAATTAATTAAAAGATTAATATTTAACTCGTTTAAGCTTACACCTGTAACTAAATTTTATATTAAAAATAATTTTAATAATTTCAGTATTATATGATACTCTAAAAATGTGATACGTTAAAAAATTATGATACTTATAAAATGTATGATGCTCTAAAAATGTACGATACGAAAAATCGAAATCTATCGAGTTCTTGAACAATTCTAAAGGATGGATTGATTAATGAGACCTGGGCCAATGAGGAAAGAACATATTTTCACGCTCGGGAAATACAAACGCGCATTTATCTTGAGCTTTTGCATTATGTAAGAGCAGTAGGTAGCAGTTCGAGTCATAAGTCGACCTGAGCTGTTAACCTGCCCGCGAGAAATTTGAAAAACAAATGTTACGTAATAGACGTTACCGGTGCATTGCGCCCCAGCATTTATTAAATTATTCCTTCCGCGAATTGACAAGTTATGCGAAATTGTTTCCGTTCAATTATTTCTGCACCGTTTGAGTGAAATCGTTTCGTTATTGTTTCACGTAATTAAACGTGAAACGTAATTCCCCTGTAATCAAAATAACAAAAGTAGTCTATGTGAAATTAATATTCGAGTAAATCTATCGCGTTGTAGAATCGGAATGTAATTCATGCGGAGATTCAAAAGTTTATTCAGTCCTTGTTTTTTTGATGAAATTGAGTAAAAAAGGTTTTTGTTTTCAGCATTCGAATTGATATCCCGCGAGATTAATAGGTTTTTAAAATCACTTCGCAGAAAGTTGATTGCGGAAAAAGTAATTTCATCGGTTAAGATATTTTTCACTAGTTCGAAGATGTGGTGCTAATTCTAGCGCAGGTGGTCGATGATTTACATAAAATCAATTTAGACTAGTGCTATTCTCATGATATAATCCTCTTCGTTATTATTTGAAATTTTGCATTTAAATGTTACTTTTTTTTTAAGAAATATAGAGGGATGTGTTATGAAAAGAAACTGTGACAAAATAAAGTTCAGTTTTATTTGCATAATAAAAAAATAGGATGAAAATTAATATTCATGAAAACGTCAACTCTATAAAATATTATTGACTGAGTATATTTCATTAACCATTTATTTCAAAATAAAGTGTTTCCGCCAAAGGAAAAATAGATTTTTGTGTAAACAAAATTATAACATCTAATTTGAAAGAACGCCATCTGCAACAGAATCTAACTGAAAAAGTTCTCGACCGAGCAAACTTCAGTGAACACTCCAAAATAAATTCCAATACCATAAAATTCTCACAAAAAACGTAAAATAACTTTTCTTTTGACGGAAAATAATAAAATAACTATTCCCCCGAAAACGCGATCTGCAACAAAATCTCATTTAAAAAAGTTATCGACCGAGCGGATTTCATTTAACTTTCTGAACTAAACTCGGAAAATGGAGTTATTGGAGTCGAAAAGCGAGGGAAAAGAAAGAAAAAGAGAAAATCATCGCAAATGTCATAGCTTTTTAACGAAATCCGACGCACAGATAAGTAAATACGATTTTCACGCGGATGAACGCGAGAATTGACTTCCTTCCACTCGAAAAATACCGCGTATATCTCGTTTCCGGTTCGAGATTCCATAAGCGATTCGTCGGGATCAAAATAACCGCAGTGAAAATATTTTGCGTCGCTTTTGTGCCTCGTTAGCACAATTAAGACGAAGGGGATCGCACCGAAATGGTCACATTTGCTATTCCGTGAGATGGAAAATTCGCTGGGGGGGAAACGCCGTGAGAATATCGCTTTGCACGTTGCTGCGCGCGAAATGAGCATCGCGATGCGAGAAACAACTACTGTTTCAGTTACCGAATTTTGGGTTAAGATAACGCGAATTAGTGCGACCTTTGGAACCAAATGAATGGAATGGTAATTATCATTTGCGACGAATTATTTTGGAAACCTAATTTGCTCGTTAGGAGTTGTTAATAAATTAAAATGAACATTTCGTTATTCTATATATTTCAAATTAAAAATAATTCTAATTATTATTTTACTATTTTGTGATACGTTAAAAAATTATAATATTCTGAAATTATATGATATTATAAATAGTAGCAGCTATAAATGCAAAATTTTTGCAAGATCTCAAAAAATTGAAAAGGATGGATTGATTAAGATGAACGTATGAATTTCAGATGATTTTTGTCTTAAATTCAGACTATCAGTCGAAAATTGTCTCTTTTATCGACTGAAATTCAGACTTTAAATTATCAGATTTTTGAGTACCGTCAAATGGGGTGACTTTATGCATTTTGGGGTGACATTGTGCAGGTTACTTTATTGCTTGTTACTGAAATCAAAATGTACATACTCGATTCAAGTCAATTAAACAGTTCATTATACTTACGTTAAAACATAGGTTTATGCAAAACTACATTACAACAAGAAGAACATATGAATAATCAGTGAGCACAAAGTCACCCCTGGGACACAAAGTCACCCCGTTTGACGGTACCTCATAACTCTAAAAGCTGGTGCTACAAAAATGTATTTTTTTAAGACATCAGCTTCTCAATTTCAGACGTCAGTATCTTAATTTCAGATTCTGAACGTCTTATTTTAAGACACTGATATTTTAATTTAAGAAACAGATATCTTAATTTCATACACTTTTGTAGCTACAATTTTCAGAGTGAAATCGTCGTAACATGATTTTAATTATGATTAATGTACAAATTATCCCACTATAACCATTTTACCCCATTTTCGACTCAGAAATTATACGAATCTATTCTTCATTTTTATACATCCATATTTTTTACTTAGTTTCATATCAAATCCCAGTAAAAACCTCGAAATGAACATAAGTCCGATCTCCGCGATGCAAATCTCAAATACGACCCGATTCGCGTTAAAACGCAGAGGCAGGAATTCGGTGCACGGATTATAGGGTATTGGGTGTAACGTACATTGACGCTTTTCGGATGATTTCTTACGTAAGAGCGAGGCCTCCGGTATTTCCGAGGAGATCAAGGCACGACCCAGTTCGGTCCGCCATTCGATTCAGAATCCTATCACGAAAGAGCCATCGCGCTCAATTTATACTCCCTTTTCGTGTACAAAGCGCGCTTCGGCGGAACGGGCGCGAGCGAGAGAATTACTCCGGACAAGGACGAGAGACTGCGAGAGGTCAAACCGTTTGAAATGGGCGCTGGATTAGAAATGGAAATGCAAAGGTTGAAAAGAAATGAGGGCCACAAAGGCCAATTCCGGCGTCGTGGATTCGTTTGAGAAGTGTTTCGGCCTCAAAGACGAGAGCCCGGGATGCAGATGTCGGCATTAATTTCCGTAAGAGAGAATGGAGACTCGCGTTACGAAGAAAGGGAGACGAGATTTTGATAGTTTGAGATTTCGTGTTTTTCAGTGATCATTGGAGATATTGACTTTTTCACTTCAAAGTTGAAATGTCTACTTTTTCACTGAAAATTGGTGATTATTGTTTTTTTATTAAAAGTTCGAAATATCATCTCTTTCAATAAAAGTTTGAGTTTTTTGTTTTTTAGTAATAAGTTGTGAGAATAACTTTTTCACTGAAATTTGGGATGTCAGCTTCTTCTTTGAAAAATCGAGATATTTGCTTTTCTATCGATATCTTAAAATATCATCTCTTTCACTGATAACTCGAGATATCAGCAATTCTACTGATAAATCGAAACAACAGCAATTTTACTGATAACTTGAGATATTAGCATATTCCCTGAAAACTCAAGACATCAGCAATTTTACTGATAACTCGCGACATTAGCAATTCCACTGAAAAATCGAGACATCAGCAATTTCACTGATAACTTGAAATATCAGCATCTTCACTGAAAACTCGAGACATCAGCAATTTTACTGATAACTTAAGATATTAGCATTTTCACTGATAACTTCAGACATTAACAATTTTACTGATAACTTTAGACATCAGCAATTTTACTGATTACTCGAGAGATCAGCAATTTTACTGATAACTTGAGACATCAGCAATTTTATTAATAACTCGAGACAACAACTTTCTGACTGGAAACTTGAGATTTTAGCTTCTTCATTGGATAATCAAGATATTTGCTTTTTCATTCATATCTTCAAATATCATCTTTTTCACTAATAACTTGAGACATCAGTAATATTACTGATAACTCGAAACATCAGCCGTCATGCTGACAACTTGAAATATCAGTATCTTCACTAAATACTCGAGACATCAACGTCCTCGCTGAAAGCTTAAGATGTTAATTTCTTCATTAAAAACTCGAGATATTTACTTTTTCCTCGATAACTTGAAATATCAACATTTTCACTGATAACTTGAGATATCAGCATCTGCACATAAAACTCGAGACATCAGCATTTCTCCTGCACTTAATTACAAATTGTCAAACTTTTATGAGAAACAATTCAAGAACACATTACACATGGCCGAACTTATGCATTAAAGATCTGGACGTGCCGCAATAGAATTTCATTGTTCTATTTCGCCGTCAATTCGAATGGTTCGTAACAAGATATTGCCGCGGGTGTAACGTAATAGCTAGTGGTTTCATAAAAGGGCATAATTATTCCGCAGCGATCGTAAGATAATGTCATTTTACTATTCCGATGTATACCCGGTGTCCTCCTCTAAATGATTAGCTACTCAAAAAGACGAGTGCAGAACGCGAGTTTATATTATAAAAGTTTGCGCGTTAACTGCGTTGGATATAAGTTCGCTGATTTCGTTATCTGACTAAATTATGGAGCGATGTTGATCAAAGTCTGATCTGCACGTTAATATGGTGCTAATATAACGAGTACTTATTATTATCATCCCCGACCGAAAACTTGTGATAATCTCCTTTGCGAGAAGTTATAAGACGATAATTAATTAATAAATCGATTATCATAAACAAACTGTATCATTTTGATTGAGTTTGTTTCGATTTAAAGGAATTTTAAGAAAATATAATAATAATTATATTTCAGCGATTGGTATTTTTTATCATCAAAATCTTTCTTCCGAATGTAAAGAGAGAAATAAAAATAAATTTATTGTAAGTAATTTTTCGAATACAAAATTCTAAAACAATAATTGATTTTAATAAAATTGAATAAAAGTAGATTTAAATAAGACAGAATTGAATTCTGATCAGAATTATGTACACAAGAGTGCATTTCTGTTCATATTCATCGTTTATTTTCGGTTTTGATAAAATTTATTACAAGCCACCTAGTGGTCAAACTAAGAATTTCTTATCGAGGCGTATTTTCTACCTTATCGACTGTCGGTTTTGAATCTTCCTTTTTTCATTTAAACCAACGTAAAAATAATTTCTCCACGTGTAATGAATGGAAAAAATTGATGCATTCTCAGTATTATTAAAAATGTTGTCGATTTGTAAATTATTAAAACAGAAGACATTTTCTCAAAATAAAAAACCTGATTATAATAAAAACTTTACCCAATATCGAATATTGTTTATTCCAGCTTATCTGTGGCATTAAAATTCACAAACGATTATATGGATAAAGTTTAACGACTTCGGCGAAAACAGAATGTGATGGTATAACTTTATTGTGAGCCAGCTTAAATGAGTTTGTTAATAGGAATATCAGAAATACACGGAAACTGCAATTTAACTTTTTACGCGTACTCACATCAACTTTTTGCTCGTCATAAAACTATTATACGTCGGGCTCATTAATATACGTTAGGCAGAAGGCACTTTTCACGCGAATACACTAGTCGGTAATTTTTTTTGAACTTTCATTTGTATCCATCGTGAAAGCTTTCCAAAAATGCCGGCGTTTTCCCGACCTGGTATTTTCGCTCGATAAATCACTTGCACCGGTAATCTAAGGGAGTTATTCGCTTCTTAAAGTTGGCGAAAGCATGGTCCAGTTATTGCGAGATAAGGGAATCCAAAAACTTGAGTTGAAAGGGAAATATATTTCAAATTCGGGGAATAAAATGCTGGCTTATGTAAAAAAGTTTTGATGGCTCGTAAATTAGACGGATATATGACGGGCTGACCTCGGAATAAAAGTTACGAATTCTGTTCGGGTATTTAATGTGGATTCGAATCAAATTTGGAAATTTATATTTTTCTTGTAAATCTTCAAATAAAATGTGCATAATTTAGTGAAATATCTAACATTTTCGTTATATTACATGTCAAATTACAGGAAATATGTACAATTACATTTGATATCATGTAATAATTCGTAAAAAATTTCAAATTCGAAAAATTTCAGAAATAATGTGAGAAAAAGGTAAGAATTTAATTCTGGTATTTAATGTGGATTCGAATGAAATTTCAGAATTTATATTTTTATTGTATATCTTCGAAAAAAATATGTATAATTTAGTAAAATATGTAACATTTTCGTTATAGATCATGTCAAATTTTGAAAAATATGTAAAAATATATTTGATAAATTGTGTGAAATTTTCTAAACAAATTTAAGTTCGAAAAAATTCGAAAAATCTGAACAAAATAATTTGATATGATTCAATTTATAAAAAAAGTTCAACATTATCAGATAAATATGATAAAACATGGTAAGACACCAAAAGTCTTAATTTAAAACATCATATCCTAAAATGAAAAAATTCTTTTTATGAGTTTTTTAAAGTATTATACTTTGGAATAAAATGTGTATCATTTAGTGAAATAATGATAAGATTTTGTTATATTTCGGGTCAAATTAAAAAATATGTAAAGTTACGTTTGATATCGTGTAAAAATGTGTAAAAAAATTGTAAAAAAATGTGAAAAAAGTTTAACGAAATCAATTAATTCGTGAAATTAACATAGTTTGATATGTTTCAAATTATAAAAAAAACATTATCAGATAAATATGAAAAAACATGATGAGACACCAAAAATCTGAATTTAAACCGTCGTTTCCTAAAATAAAAGAAAACTGTATCATTTTTTCAGTGATTTTTTTTACGAAAAAAATGTTCGTTGCAAATAAATCACACATGTCACCCGATAAAAAATCGTGCAAACAGGTAATTCCGTCGTGTAATATTGTAAATTGAAATTCGCGAAGAAGCGTGTTTTGTTTATTAAAAGGTGGAAGATTAAAAACGTGCCGGAAAAACGTGAGTTGCGTCATGAAATATGCATTAATCCGGATATTATGTGGCGCGCAATCTTTATCCTCGAACTAATGCCATGTATACGGAGCCGTTATTGGAAAACGGTCCATGCGTGCACCGCCAAAATCACTTTGTGGCGCGGTCTGCCAAAGGGCGATTCGCGGAAAAGGAAACGGCCGTTTTCTCCGCGGAATATCGAGCGCCGAATATGGGATGCAGTTGGCGCCTTTCCAAAGGTTACGTTTGGCAAAAACCGACGATTGTCGCTGCTAGCGCGTGGGCAGGAACAAACGTCTTCGGAAAGCGGGTCACCTTTTATTACTAATTACTGTATCCGACCATTCATTCCCATTTTTTTGGTCCTCTCGCTTCGCTGGGAAAAATAAAATGACCTGCTTTGAATTATGAGAAGTTTTTTTCGGTTCAGGTGGTGGAAATTTGCTTCGTAAAAATAGTTGGTGTTGTAGGAAATATTAACAATTGCACTCTAAGAACTGATGTTACTAGTGTGTCTTAAATTAAGACGCCAGTGTCTCAAAATAAGATGGTTGGTTTTTTACATTAGGGCGCAAGTGTCTTAAAGTAAGGTATCAGTGTCTTAAATTAAGATGTTAGTGTCTTAAAGTAAGGCATCAGTGTCTGAAATTGAGACGTTAGAGTCTTAAAATAAGATGTTTGGTGTCTTAAATTAATGCTGCAATGTCTTAAAATAAGACTTTGTGTCTTGAAGTACACCGTCAGTGTCTGAAATTAAGACATTGACGTCTTAAATTAAGACACTTTTGTAGCTTCAGTTTTTAGAATTTTTTCGTGAGTTTCATACATAAGTTTATTTGAGATGTTTTCGAATGTCCAATAGTTGAATTTATTGATTATCTCGAAATTGTATTGTTATTTTTGCAAAGTTACGAAATTCGGATGTAAAATTTTTCATTTCGGATTCAAGATTAAAATCATCTCAAGTTACCCTATAAAAAATGATGCTACAAAAAGGTCTTAAATTAAGGCTTCAGTGTCTTAATTAAGACGTTAGTGCAATAAATGTTTGATGTCCGAAATTAAAACAGGGACGTTTTAAATTAATACACTTTTGTAGATTCAGTTTTTAGAAAGTTTGTGTGTTTTATCGATTATTTTATCTCGAAGTTATATTGTTATTTTTGCAAATTTACGAAATTCAGATGCGAAATTTTCCATTTTGGAATTAAGATGTTACACTCTAAAATCTGGTGCTACAAAAGTGTCTTAAATTAAGACATTTGGTGTTTGAAATTAAGACACAGATATCTTAAATTAAGACTCTTTTGTAGCTCCCGTTTTTAGAATGAAAAATGGATGTAACACATTTTGTTTCAAAGTTCAGGTGCAAAACAAATACAGTCAAAATTTGTATGAAGTACCCCTAGACTCAAAATTTGTGTCATTAAGTTTAGGATACGAAATTTGAACGTGGAATTCCTAGTTATAAAATTTGTATAAATAACGCTATGACTCTTAAAAAAATTAAACAAATTTTCGTCCAAAAATCTACACGAAAGACAAAAAAGAAAATTATCAATTTAATTTTGGAAAAGTTATCTACAATTTTGGAAAAGTTATCTACAATTTTGGAATAAGATATCTTTATTTTTGAAACGTGATATTTTTCAAACAAATTTTGACAGATATTTTCGACAATATTTTGACCTCGAATTTTAGAACAAGATATTTTACAATCAAATTTTAAAAGAAGACATATTCAGATCGAATTTTAAGACGAGATATTTTCAAATTAAATTTTGTAAAAGGCGTATTTAAATCAAATTTCACAACGAGATGTTTTTCAACCAAATTTTTAAAAAGATGTTTTTTTTACTCAATTTCTAAAATCGGATATTTCTGATATCACATTTAATCACAATGTATCCAATCATTGCCAATAATCAAAACAAATCAACAAAATAGCCTAAAAGTAACTTTGCCTCTAAATTAGAGTATCAAGTGACACGAGGGTGGCTTCCTTTAGACTTGTTTGCTTTTTCCCCGCAAAGTAGCAGGATACTAATCCGATACACTATACGAAACCGAGACGTATATAAATATATTGTCCGTTTGGCGAGGCTCCAAAGGCGATCGCAAAAGCTTCCCTCATACATACGAAGCGGCAAGTTTGCCTGCCCATTATATTCACTATCCCGGCGTTTGCGCCAATGCGGAATCCGACCGGCTATCTATCGATAGTATTTCTCGTTTTTGTACTCACCATTTTACGGTATCGTAAGACCGCTCAAATAAACTTCTCAACATTGATGTTGCCACTGAAAATCGCGACGTTGATATTTTATCTCTTTGATAACGATGAGTTATACTTAAATGGAAATTTCGAAGCGATTCATTTTCGAGATTCTTGGTGAATGAAATGAAATTTGAGAAGACGTTTAGAATTAAGTGATTAACTATTTTAAAATCGTTTTTATTTTTTTTTATTTGAATATAATGTAATTTTTGTTATGTATTTTATTTTTATCATTTTATTTCATAGGGTTTATTTAAATAATTTAGGTGGAAAAACATAATAAACAATTGCTAAATAAATGTAAAAAAATATAAAAAAATAGTGAAAAGAAAAAGTTTAGATCATAAGATTCTAATTTTAATCTAACTTTTTGATGAAGTAAGAGATCTCAGA
>JABFPQ010000704.1:0-10453 GCA_022817265.1 Masnerella sp. ZL-2020
GTAAAGTATAGCGCATGCGTTTTACTGGTTCTTTTTCTGACGATTTCTCTTTCGATTCTTTCAAAACATCTTGGAAAAACTCAGCAGCTCCTGGATCAACAAAAGTAGCGGAAATATGAGAATCTTTGATAATCCAAACGACTTCTAGACCATCTATCTCATGAACTAACTCAGTGGCAATACCTCCATTTCCAATAATTGCAATTTTACGTGCACCCTTGAGTTTTTCTGCGAAGTTCGACACAGATTCGGTATCTCGAATTCCGATTACTCGAGAGTTACCTTCGGCTATTAATTTTGGTCTAGCTCCCAAGCAAAGGCACAACTTAGTGTACGAAATTTGCTTGGAAGAATCAAGTGTTACAGTTTTTGTCAATGGATTCACTTCTTTAACTTTATCCTGAATTATGTTAACATTTGGATATTCAGAGTATAGAGATGTTGCTTCTCGTTCTTCAACGTCAAATTGGATCAGGTTTCTGGTATAAGAAAGTAAATTTGTGATGTTTTTGACCAGTGGACTAGCGGTTACCAAAGTGATTGTTTCTTCAGGTGAATGGATACCGAGGCTTTGAGCACATGTCACACCGGAAATGCCTCCGCCTACGACTACAAAGGTGCTAGCCTGAGGAGAAATCATTGTTTATCAGACACTTTTTTCTGTGGCAAGTCGTACCAATCTGAATAGTCGTAATGTCGAAATGGGGGGTCAAAAGTCAAAAGACCTATATCTCTGGCTTTGTGAATTGCAATGTAAATGGCCCAGTTTTGTTTACGACACACGTTGGTTATTCTGAAATAATATAATGATAATAGTAATGATAATGAAATGGTGCAATTTGTTTTATTGCATTATAATATTATAAAAACATACTTGGTTCCTAGAATTTCTCCATTAAAGGGAGATATAAATTGATTGATCAATTTGATATTTCTGTAGTCTGGAATTAAATATTCATCCCTACAAATTGGACAAGGATTACCTGTTGAAATTCTGTCGTTTCTCTGAAATAGAAACAAAATATAAATAATAATTTTATTATTTTCCAAAGTATAAAATTTATATACAGTGCTAGGCTTACTGGTTAATGCTATTTTAATTCAGTTCACTAGTTATACAAAATTGAGTTTAATGAGTTGCTCAGAGTGTAGAATTAATATCAGACATTTTATATACTTTGATTAAAGCATAAAGAAGATACGTATGAACAAAAAGTGAATATTAGATAATGGTTGGTATCTTGCGTTTTTTAAATATATATATTTTTAATAAAACAACTGAAATTCAAATGTATTATATAAAGATTTTCTCCTATCAATTCCACACCTTGAAACTCCTTAAATTTCATTTTATATAATTATGTTGAGTAACAATGTTGTTCAAATACCTAACACTATGTTTTTTTCAAGACTTTGTTCATAACCATGAGCAATCATAAGATATCAATAAAAGTGACAAAAATTTAATAATTTGCTCATATAACGACAATTTTGCAATTTATACGATTAGTGAATTTTATATAATGAGGAACATACTATGCAAGTTCTGCGAGTTTTGGTAGGAGCAAATTGTCCTTTGAAATTTCTTCTGTAAAGTTTCCAGACAGGGCCGTCTCCATACGTAGTTTTATATGCTGTGAAAATTAAAATAAATGATCGAATTAATTTTGTGAAAAAATTGAAACTTTAAAAAATATTACTAGTAACATATATTTATGATCTCTCATATATATATATACATATATATATTACCCTTACATCAAATTAGAGCATCATTTTTGTGCAATTTTATACATTTTGGATGCAAAATTACTTTTTGCAAAATTAAAAAAAAATTAATAGAGATCAATTTTTACATAAAATCTGATTTCTGACCTCATAAAAAATTAAATTTAACTAAGATTACCTTCGCTTTCCAGATATCTTATGCTTGTTTCAACCGGTATTTTTCGAGATCTGTCTTTTGGATCTTTAAACTGCAATTCATTTGGATTATTTTCTACTTCCTTGTCGGTTTCATTACTTTCATCTTCAACATTTTCTAAACTTATTTCTTGAGATTTAAAGCTGCTCCGGCTATGAGTTATAGTTCTGATTTGTTTAATAACCTAAAAGTCGACAATTGCACTATTACACGGTTCATTCAAAATAATTTTAACAATACAACACGTGATGTTTTTACCATGTTTACTAGCTGTGGTTGTGTAATTTTATTGAAACTTTGCATATTTAATAAGAACGACATTGTGGTAATTATCCCAAAACAAAATTTGCCTTTTATAATTATTATTTTTGTATAAATTTTTAAAGATCCAAGTTCCTGTTCTTTTTCTCTTAATTCGTGGTTTGGATTGGGCTAAATGGCTAAATTCTAACTGACCATCAGCAGGTAAATGTTGACATTGCCTCAGGGGACTTATTCAGTCATATTCAAAACGCAAAAATTATATCTATAAGTCTATTTTTAATAATTTATAAAATTAAGAAAAAAAGAGATTTCAAATACTTTTAGAGTCGTAAATTTCACATTTTGTACCTTACTGAAATCAAACCTTATCCCCACCCAGGGGTATGACACGAAGTATTTTCGTGTGTATGCTTATTTTACCACACCAGATGGCGCTAAGAACGTTTTACGACCATAGAAAAAAGCGCGAGTACTGGCGCACATAACCTCATATTGTCATTTCAGTACACATTTGCTCCGTTTGCTGCAGTGCTCCAGTAATTTGTTTGAAATAATTTTAAACATTGTGTAATGTAAAAATCAAAAGTGTTGAAGTTACGCAATGCCTTCATGTCTGGTTTGGACTTGTGGATCGCGTACTAAAAAAAGAGTTAAAAGCAACAGACACTTTTTTAAAGTTAAAGCTTGTGATATTCAAAAATGGAAAAATGTGTTAAATATGAGCAATTTAAATGATAAACAATTTATTTGTGATTTACATTTTCAACAAGAAGATATATTGTGGGGAAAAGAACTGTTTGGACCTGATGGAAAAATTCTTGCATCGGTAAGAGTAAATAAAAAATTTTAGAAGTAGAAATAAATAATATGTATAAAAAGAAAAATGATACTTCATTTCACATATCATTATTATTCTGATAATTTCACTAATAATTGTAGTAGAATGAAATAAAATTGTAAACAAAATTGTGATAATTTCGTTATTTGAAATAGGTTTTTTTATATCTACATTATATATACACAATTGCCATTATATTTTGTATCACTTTTTTGCAAATGTTTAGTTTTCTTATTTAAATTGTCATTATCAATAATGATGAAAAAATAGATATTTATATGTTATTAATATATAATATAATTTTATAACTTTTATTTGCACGTTTAATATGATATGTAATATTTCAATTAATTCAATATAATTAATATTTCTTTAAAAAAATCTGAAAGAATACAAAAAATGATTATTAAATATTATTATTAACAATGTATTTATTTGAATATATTATTATTTTAAACTATAATAATTTTCTGTCAATTAAGTACCAAAACAAAGAAAAAAAAATAAGTCAACCTTAAATACTAAATCAAATAAAAAAAAACTGAAAACAATTAGATATTTTACATGAACGTTAAAATATGTTTAATACAATTACAGGTAGCGTATAAAATTCCACGTTTAAAATGTGGAGCTGTGCCATCATTATCTTTAAATAATGGACAAATCGGGGAAGATGTGCCTCCAGCAGAACACAATTATTCAAAACAAGTGGAGAATAATATAGATTCGTCGTCATCTGAGCATAATTATTGTTTGGTGGAGAATATGAGCATTGCTCATAAACCTGATGTACGTGTGTCCAGAAGTGGTTACCAGGAAGCAACTGGGATATCTGAAGAATCATCATCATCCAATAATACTACGACTTTGATAAAAAATAACTTAGAAAAATATGCTGAAGCGTTGCACGAAGTTGGTAAAGAGAATGAAAGCGAAAGTATTCCGGATTCGAGTAGTAATTTTGACAGTAGTTTTTCATTTGATATATTAAAAAATCAATTACAATCACTACATGTGCCTATGGGATGGCTAAAATCACAAGATAGCAATGATGGCATTTTTTTTACTCAAACCGTTATGCGTAAGGTTGGCGAAGATTTGAAATTAGTATCAGTTAAAGAACTGATAGTTACGTCAGAACTTAGATTGATTATTAATGTTATGGGTGTACACATAAATCTTCAGTACATAGGGATAGATAACGATTATTTACACGATATTGACAGTATACAAAATATTTTGCACCTGCTTAATACCTACAATGTGTGTTCTGGTTATGCGACCAATTTAGAAGTTAACTGTTCAGTTGCAAAAAGAGATTGTGCTAATTTACTCAGACATAATAGATGTCCATTGTTGTTAGCTACAGGTGGCACTTGCAACAATTGTCGCAATGTCAAGAAAATGTTACAAGGAAAAATGAAAAGGCTTCAAGAAAAAGGAAAGCATGTAAAACGATTGAGATGGACGAGTCAGAATATGAAATTTATAAGACAAAGATGCAATAAAGTTAATCGAGTCAATAGGCGTTTACATCTGCAAATCACGTTGTTAACGCGGGAACTTCAGGAAAACAAAAGGAAGATGAAAGATATGACAAAAGATGACATAAATAGAATTTTGGAAAATTCTCAAATGAGCGAACACGAGAAAGAATGTGTCAGGCACATTTTCAAGTCTTCAAACTATAATAATAAGAAAAATATGCGATACTCAGAAGACTGGTTGCTTCTATGTATTCTTATGTACATGCGTTCTCCAAAAGCATATACGTTCAATAGAGATAATAAAATCATCCCATTGCCGTGCATTAGGACAGTGAAAAGGTATAAAAAATTATTTATTTCCTTTTTTAAAATTGTAATTTTTTAGATTAATAAATTCTGAATTTCATATTATGAATATTTTTAAATTAATATAATTGCAGTTTATAAAATCTTAAAAACGTGAAAATAAATAAATGTTATATTACATATGACGGCTAAAAGTGTCTAATTTAAAATAAAAATGTGTTTTTTCAGATATCTTTCTATGGTGAAAACGACTTGCGGTTTTGATTCAAATTTTTTTGCGTTGCTGAAGAAGTCTTTTGAAGGTAAATCTAAGATGCAAAGACATGGAATATTGCTCGTGGATGAGATGAGTACTAGAAAAAGTATTAATGTACAGTCTACAACGTTGACGTACAGTGGTTTAATGGATTTCGGTGACATTGATATAAATAATGAAGTACTTAAAAGCGCTAATACAAAGAAAAAAAAGAAAGGCTCATATGCTAAGGATTCGAGTGACAAGAAAACCTATGACCTTGAAACACCTGTAGAAGATATGAGAGCCGATCATATTTTAGTTCTTTTTTTTCAACCTTTGTATGACTCTTATTCTCAACCCATCGCAGTGTTTGCATCGAAAGGAGGTATAACAGGGACAGTTTTGGCACAACTTATAATGAAAGGTAATATTATCATTCTAAAAATATATGCAACAATTTTCGAGCGTTGTAATAAGTTATAAAAATAATTATTTACTGTTTTTCATAAAATATTAGTTATTTAGATGCTATTATACAAAATGTTATAGATCTTTGTCACATAATTATTTTTATTTGTATTACTTATTTTTAGCTATAATTTTAATTGAACAGGCTGATGGTTTAGTTCACGGTGTCATTAGTGATGGCGCAGCCCCTAATCGTAAATTTTGGGATGAAGTCGGAGTCAGTGGAAAAATGGATAAGGCAAAGTGTTTTTTTGAGCACCCATGTTTTGAAGGCAGGAAAATTTTTGTAATGTCAGACACACCGCATCTCATTAAGACTATCAGAAATCGCCTATTCAATGATGGAACTTTGCAAGTAAATCTGTTCAAATTTTGCATTTAAATGAAATATCGTTATAAATATTTTGATGTGAGTTGATATATCGATTTACAATTATATATTTAAAAGAAAATATTTTCAACAGATGCATCCTAATACCTACGCTATAAAGTGGGAACATATAAACATATTGTATGAAGTTGATTCTCCTGTTCCCTCAAAAGTACGAGTTTGTCCAAAGTTGTCAAAAACACATCTAATACTCAATAATTCGTCCAAAATGAGAGTGATTCTTGCAATTCAAGTATGTATATATTCGAATGAAGTTAATATTGTTATTAGTGCAATAAAATTGTCAACTTTGAGATGTAATGTAAATGTCATATATGAAGTTCATATTTAAAAATATTGAAAAATATAAAAACTATTTATTTCTACAGGTTTTCAGTCAATCTGTCGCTGATGCGTTACGTTTCTACAGACGCTTCGTTCCTGAGCTTAGAGACTGTGAAAGTACAGCCCAGTTTTGTGAATGGGTCAACAGATTGTTTGACGCTCTTAATATCCTCCATGATGAAAGCTTAAAAGAAAACAGTGAAGCTTTCAAAGTATGTTTATAAATTTTTCCTAAATGTTCAAAGTTCTGCCCCAAGTTATTTAAATAACAATTCGAAAATAATTTTAGGTACTTGAAGACAGCTTGAAATCTTTGAATCAGTGGGAGAAAGACGTAACTGAAAACCGAATTCCGCGTCGCCATTTTTTAACTTTGCAGACAGCAGAAGGTTTAAGGGTGACCTTGATGTCAGTCATTGAAATTGTGAAATATTTAAAAGACAAATATGCCTGTCAGTTTGTGTATAGTGGAAGGCTCAATCAAGATCCTCTGGAGGTTCGACTAATATGTAAAGTATTTGAAAAAATAAATTCTATGACTGTCTTTACTACGTCCGTACTCTGAGAAAATGTATAATTTTAGTTTTTGGCATTCTTCTCAGTGCAATAATCAATATTTGTCTGTAAAAAATTGTTACCACATTATTTATATATTTTTTATACTATTCGTATACTTCTAAATTTGTTTATCAATTAATTTAATTAAACATTTTTATATAGTATACAATCTCATTAAAATCTCGATTAAGTGACATTAAAAAAATAAATTAAACTAGCAAATATTATATATGGTGAAAACTTTCATGTTTTACAACTTCTTGTTTATATATGAACAGTGCGTCAATTGTTCTTTTTTACTGTGATCATTATTTTCTGCAATGAGTTTAGCGCAATCAATTTATTTAACTAATGTTTAATTGTGGAAATGAAAATATTACAGATAAAGAAATATCACATTTTATATATACAAAAACTTATTGTTTATTTCTATTATCTACAATTGATTTATTTGCAAACTTATTTTTTATGATCAAAAAGCTAATTTTTTTATCATTTTTATTAAAAAAATTGTTATTTAAATAATCATAGCATAAAAACATAGCAGTCATAGAATATATTTTTCATACTTAGACAATTTGAAATTAATTTTGAATTGATTTTAAACGGTTCTTACACCAACGTTGTTTACTCAGACTAATGATCTATATACGTTATAAGTAGATCATTCTTCTGATATATACATAATGATTATATAAATATGGTGCGTTTGATGGATGAGCGCATATATCTTAATAATTTGTTTTAAAAAAATGTATCTGCTTACAAGGATTCATAACCACTTTGAAAATTGTCAGAATGGGGAAAACATTATTTTTTATTTTAATTTTTTTTTTATTTTAATTGTTTACTTTTTGTAAAGAACTTTTTTTAATTTTTTTTTTGTTTTCCAGCATTGAAAATTGATATGGTTTTAGAGAAAAAATATAAAGAAATGCTCTCGAAAGTTCTTATAATTTAAATTATAATTTAAATTATAAATACCATCATCAGATGGTAATGAAACTTGATTCAATCTTTTTGTATTTCTGCTCCATAACTGCCATTTCTTAAGGTGATTCTTCAAGCAGATGTTAAGTTGTATTTTTCGATAGTTAAGAGTATGTCTCAAGCAAAAGTTATTAGTTTTAGGGTGCTTTTAATTATTGTTGTTAAATTTGTATATTTTTCTACTATACAAATTTGATTTTAGTGCTATATTTTCGTCGTAATTACGAAACTCGTTTTTTGTCACCTGAAAAACGAATTTCCTAAATAGATTAATAATTTAACATAAAAAAAAGCTTTATTGTTCAAGAAATTCTGCCAAAATGAACAAATCGTCTCCTCTGATTCAATTCGTTTATCAATTTTGTTAATGTTATAAATTAAAAACACCCTTAATCTAGTATTTTTCATTGTAGTATTTTTTATGTCTAACGTACATTAGATCTATTGATAGATTATGCTAAATTTGCATAAACGCAAAAGGTATGGTATCAGGGTAGTTTGATATAACTTACTTAAAACTTACACACTCACTTTAAAAATGTGTGAGATATGTTAGAATTAATTTTTCTGTTTATGTAACTATTTGTTTAGAAGTTTTTTGGTACCATACGACTGGCTGGAGGCACGAATAACCACCCAGCCACACCGACATGTCTTCAAATATATAAAATGCTGTCTTTGTACAGCATCATTTCACCTCCAAAGTCTGGCAACTGTACAGTTCTCAAAGAAGAAAAAAAACCACTGATATCTTTGCAAGAAATAAAAAACATTTTTTCTCGCCCTGAAGCATCAGCCTTGCAAAAAATTAAAAATGCTTTAAGTAAATGTATATCTGATTGCGATTGGGATTTTGAAGATGTTATTGAACATGACTACAGTTTACCTGAAGTTACTGATTGTGTAATTTATTATCTAACGGGCTTTTTAAGCGAATCGATTATAAAAAATGTTACATGTGATACATGTTCAAAAGCTATCTCCAATCACCAGTGGCACTTTCCTCAGGAAGCTTTGTCAGACTTGAAATCACAATTAATACACCCAAACATTAATATGTATAAATTCATTAAGTATTTAGATGGAATTTTCATGAAACGCTGCCATTCTTTGAATGTTTTAGATCTCATACTGCTTGATATTACAAATGATAATATTCTTTCATTTCCTTGCACTGCTCATAAAGAAGAAATTGTACCATTCATAGTGTATACCTTTTTCCAAATGAGGATGCGTCAATTTTGCACTAATGTTAACAGTCGTTCAGATAAGGAAAATCAGTTAAAGAAGAAAATGGCAAATTTATCGTTAACTTAATATACTTTTTCAAGAACTAAGTACATATAGTCCTAATTATATATAGTAAATGTAAAAGAAGATTTTACAATTGAAATTGTTTTATTAATTATTGTTAATAGAAAATTTTAGTTATTTAATTTTAGATAAATTCATCGCTTAGTTATTTGTACGATTTTCATTCTAAAATCTTCTTAGAAATGTATTTTTATGTTGAATGCAAGAACGTCGCAATTTTATATAATTATTAACATATTTATTTAATAAACACATATTTTATACCGAACTGTGTCATTTATTTTTATTAACATTTTCCTATTTCTCATTATATCTTAGTAAATATTATTTGTGAATTAAAAACAAAAATTTGTGCTATTCATTTTTTTTTTTATCTTGTTAAATATGAAAAATTACAAAATTGATTTTTGAATACGAATTATAGATATATTTATTTAATTTTATTAACAAAAAACTTCATCCTGTATTGTTATTATAGCTCTTTGGTAACACACTGCACTTTGAATAATTTATTTCAAAATCAAACTTGTTCAAAAATTGTTCGGAAATAATTGTTTCATTATTACATATCATTAATCAGCAATTCAAAATACAAAAATACAATTAGCTGTCATTATTTTTAAGGTTATGTTCAATTTCTAAGGTACAAAAGTGTCGCCAGCGCACCCTAGTGACGATTTTTGTGGTAAAATAGCGAGACATCATATAGGCATTGGTTTTATGCTTCGTGTCATACCCCTGATTTTTACATATTCCATCAGGTCATTTCGTCTGATATATTTTAGATATCAAAATACACTTTCATTGAAGCCCTGCAACTGAACAAGTTTTTGATCTGAACTTGATCAATCACCTTAACACTTTAACGATCTGTGCCTGTCCCCACTCCTATGCAAACGCATCTATTAACGTTACCCCCACTGAGCGGCTTTCGTGGCGATTCGTGGCGCTGAACCGTTAAAGGGTTAAATAGTACAGCTTAGTTAAATATTTGCAATTGAGAAACAGATTATCTATGAAAAATTAAATAGCTTCTGAAAATATATGAAGATTAGGTTGTGGGTTGACCAAAGAGCAACAGTATACAAAGATAAATAGTCAATTATTTATGATATTCATACAGTTTTTCAATGTTTGCATAGGGGAGAGTGTTCAACATTCGAACAAGTTCAACAATAGTTTTCAGATGCCTGGGCCTGTTTGATTTTTGGACTCTTTCCCCTATATATGATTTTCCATAAGAAATTTGTCTCTCTCATTTCTTCAAACTTCAAAAAATATGAATTCAAATAAATTACTTTACCTCATTGCATCAGTTTATATGTAGTCAACATTTTCGATGTCATCCCAG
>JABFPQ010000705.1:0-10425 GCA_022817265.1 Masnerella sp. ZL-2020
CGAAACATTTAAGTACCTTTATTAACGAAAATTGCATTATTGATAAATCACATATATATGTGATATATACATTAATTGAATTACACAACATCATTTAAATTTGTATTCATTTTTTTCAGGGTATCATGGCAAGAGTTTACGAAACCGTGACCGTCCTATGCTTATTAGGTGCTTTGGTTTTAGGCATGACTTACGTTTTATCAGCTTTAATAGATTACCAAAAGTCAAGTTTACTCACGTTGCTCAGTAAGTCACTTTCATTGATAAAAGATTTTACTCGTAGAAGAGTATTGATATGAATCTAATCTTAAATTCTTATCAATTCACAGATTTTTGGAATTATTATTTGCCATTTTTGTATTCGTGTGTCTCATTCCTCGGAGTTGTCATGTTATTACGTAAGTTAATTGGAATTGATTATTTATGGATTAAAACCATATGCTACGATTATTCATTTATTAACAAAGGTAATTATTTTTTTCAGTGTGCACCCCCATAGGATTTGTACGACTTTTCACAGTAGTGGGCTCATTTCTTGTCCAGCCGCAATTTCTCCAAACTTTGGACGAAGACTTTTTTGCGTATAGATTAGATGAGGACTGTATCAGAAGAAGGTAAATAAGCTTTTACATTTATTTACCTTGATTTACTAAAACGACAATGTTAAATAAAATTAGGGTAACTTGAATAAAATCCATAAATTTGCAGAAGCTCAAAAAAAATTGATAAAAATATTGTTTAAAATTGCTTAAATTGTATAAATATTGTTTAAATTTAATAAATTTTTTTGCAGACTGCAACATGCAAAAGCGACTGGAAAGTCATATGTTTCGCCAGCTCCAATGTCGCCTCCGAATTGCGGCACCGTGGTCGAGGATGACGAGGAATTGCTTTACTCGAACCCAGGTCTAATGTGTCTTAAAAACGGGGCCTTACAGCATGGCCTCATGCAGAGGCTGGAAGATATCCAGAGAAGACGAAAAATTCTTGACGAGCAAAGGCGGACGTGGTGGGTTCGACGAACCCTGGTTTACCCTTTAGCAATGTTGGCCTTGCTAATATTAACCACCACCACGGCATTGCTCGCGGTGCAAAATACTTTGCAACTTCTTATTGGCATCAAAGCTTTACCTCTGAGCACAAGAGTAATTATTATTTCTATTAATTTACAAATCACAAAACTGGTATTAAAAAATATGAGTAGAAAGTTCAATTAATGAAATTGAGTTTTTTATTATTTTATTAATATTATTAATTTTATAATCACAAATTGTTCGTTTATTTAGCTAATTATTTATGTGAAGTAATAATTATTATAAGTTACTTTTTATTGTAAAGTGGTGAAGTTAATGAATTAAATTTTTCGAATTTGCAGCAATTTACATTGGGCATTAGCTCGTTATCAAAACTCGGACCAGTTGGAGCTGCGATTGAAGTAGCTGTGATTCTTTATTTAGCAGTAACGAGTGCTATCGGTTTGTACTCCCTTCCGGGAGTCAGATGGGTGCGACCGCGTCACCATTCGACTCCATTGACACACCTCATTGCAAATTGTGCTCTGCTGCTTGTACTTAGTTCAGCCCTGCCACTTCTATCTCGTATACTCGGTAATTCTTCTTTATATATAAATCGAATTCTATCATTGCAATAAAGGTATCATTAAAAGTATCAATAATATTATACTTTATTAATGATTATTTTTGGATTTTTACCATGTTTCTAAATTTTATTTAGATGTTCTAAATCAGTTTTCACATTTGAAGTATGATTTTCATTCTATTTAATAAATAACATTTCAGAACTTTGTCTTTTTTTGTCATTATGTTCAATCTCTAAAATTTTAAAATTATCAAAGTCTAAAATGTGACTTATTTATATTTATGAGTAAATAGTCTTTAGTATATGTTTGGTAGGATATTATTATAATATTATATTTAATGTTTGCAGGTATGACAAATTTTGATCTATTAGGAGACTTTGGACAAATCGAGTGGCTCGGTAATTTTAAGTTGGTTCTACTTTACAATGTGATATTTGCCACCGCAACCATCACTTGTTTGATAAAGAAATTCACATCTACTGTGCGCAAGGAGATCTACGCCAGATTGCGCAGCAGTATTCTGAGTATTTTCCGACGCGATTTTCACACAATAATCCTTTCCGCTAAGGAAGACTAGACTGATTACCGTATATTTAAGCTTAGTAATGAATGACGTCATTGATTATTATTCGGTAAATCAAAGTTTTGCGTTCGACCCTTATAATTTTAATTTTTTATATATTGGAAAGCTTTACATTCGTTTTAGTCATATTTTATCTAATATGACGTTTTGTAGATATAAAATGATTCAGCTCTGAAAATTTGAATGATTTATTGTGAATGATCAGATTATACGCGATTAAATTATTTATTTGAAAATTGACAAGCATTTTGAACAATGATTTACTGAAATTAGCTTTTACGTCATATTTAAAGACTTATACAATACAACGTGCTGTTGCAATCATTTGCAACGTTTCTGAAACCAAAGTTGCTTTTAATGTCTCGAACGGACTATACCATCGTTGTTAATTAATGTTATGACATTACAAATTATTGTTTTACTATTTTTCAAAAAATAGTACACTCAACAAAATTTTAGTTAATTTACGATATTCCGATTTCGGAAACATTCAAAATGTTTCCTATTTTTGGAAAGATAGTTTTATATTGATATTGTCGATTAGCAGAATATTTTAAGTGAGAAGAGCTTTACAGAATTTCCAGTTCTAATTCATATGCGAAATGTAATTTACATTCACAATGTAATCATCAGAATAATAATAACAATAATAAATAAATCGTGAATTTTGTGCTGGACAGTTTAATTTAACTTAAATGACGTTGATCATTGTATGATAATTTACTTATTATTGTTATTATTGCTAAGTATAATGTTTATCAAGTGATTGTGATATATGCGTGACAATTCGTTCTGTGAGATTAAATAATATGTTAATTAGGCAATTTCTATATCAATTATGTCTTCGTCATATTAAACCATTCTTCCTATTTTGTATGCGACTTTCCTCATTCTATGCAAACATTTCCACAAAATGTATATTCCATCGTTAGAATATCGATTAATTTATAATTTCGCTTCACGAATTTGTGCAATTTTCGTACATTGTTTCAGTTTGATCGCTGATGACTCATTTTGTTGTCACTTTCATTTGTAAAAATATTTCGTTGCTCAAACACTTGTAATTTAATGAGTTTGTATTTATTCTTTTCAGTTACGTGTTAGTTTTTTATTTTACATTTATGTTGTTCATTTTATATAGTAATTATATATTATATACAAAATTATATATGTACAGATTTATTTTATGGTTCTTCAGATAACAAGGTCAGTATCCTAAGTATCCCTATAATCTCGTTTTTTTATAACGCAGTATTACAATAAATGGACTGATGACTGAAATTCAAAAAGCGACTTTTTTTCAACTACTCTGTAACATATATCTCGAATATTCATCGGAAATTTAACGAAACTCAGAAGGATAGTTTGGACACTTCCTTGTTGAACATTTGCATTTATTGTATAAAAGTACTGTAAACATTGACTAATTAGACAAAGCTTTAATTTTAGAAATGTAGAGAGACGAAACGAAGTTTTTCAAACGAGAGTTCATTCAGGTTTTAGAGTAAGATTAATATTATATACAGTACATTTGTCTTCACGAAAAAACTTCACAACAATCGAAACACCACATATCTGAGAAACTCTATTTTGTAGCTTAAGGGTTGATTGGAAATTGATATTATTCAATTCACCTTCAAGAAACTTTTGTTTCTTGTGCGTTCACTTTTAATTAAGAATATACAATATATTGGCCTTCGTAAAAAGAAAAAGTGAAATATTGTGACATTATTTTGTAATATAATGTAAATATATATTTCAACAAAATTGGGTTTACATTTTTTTTCCTTGTCTTTTATTTTCTTTTATCTTAATATAATAATTTGTTTTCAGTATGTATTTGTACTTTTCTCTATTATACTAGAGGTTTTTTACCTCCTTATAAAGTAATGGAATAGTTACAAAATTCAAATATCTTTTTTGGTGTACTATAATGTTATAAAGAATGTTTATTATTAATTTTAAACTATTGAAAATAAATTAAGAAACAGGAAATTCTTAATTAAAATATTTAATTGAATTATTGGTTAACGTATTTATTTCTCAATGAATTATAATATAACAAATTATATATTTCAACAATATTAATGGACAATTCTCTTAACCCAGGAGTGGGCGCGCACCGGTCTTTTCCCCGCCGTTTTACGTTTTTCACAATTTTTACCTATTTTTCTTATGGATCGTATATGTTTAGAACTAACGTAAATTCATTTTGCAGCTTTATGAATAAGATTCCGTAACTAAACATCTAAATTTTACACGGTCATTTTACACGCAAATAATATGTCAATAATGATTTCGGTCAAAAAGACCGATACGCGCCAACAAACGTAATTTTTTTTGACGCGCCCACTCCCGGGTTAAATTTAATGGTTAAATGACAATTCCATTAAATTTAATTTAATTACTTTTAATTCTATTAATTTTAATCGGTAATGGGCAATTACCATAATACTCAACCCTGTTGATAATTATGATGTTTAGTTAGTATAAATTACTTCTCAAGTATACAAAGTTAGCAATTACTAAGAGGCATTAATAATATAGTATCAAAAAAAATAATTTTCATTAATCAGGGATATAAATAAATGCCATGCTCTTTATAGTTAAATTAAATTTTATTCCAAAACTTAATAAGATGAGGAAAACAAAAAACAATTCATTGGGCTACAGCCTGTTCTTGTAGATCTTTCTCTTCCTCTATCAGCTTCAGACCGCATTTGACAAGCTTTTTACTAGTTGAATGAAAAGCTCTGCCCTGTCGAATGAGTCTGTAATACCCTTTTTCCGTCAGGTCCACAATGGTTGAACCTCGTCGTCGTACAACATTTTCTTTTATCTTTGATTTCGCATAAAAAATTCCTCCTAACCTTGGCCACAGCTCTTCAAACTCGTTGGCGTACAAAGTACTAGGTTGAGCACTCTCGTTTGCACTAGTTAAGGCCAATGGTTGACCTACTGACTTCACAACAGTCCTCAAAAATGGACTGTGAGGTACTCTGATGCCTACACTGTCTATGCCTGGATTCAGGTTTGGGTTCAGACTGGGTTTCCTCTTCAGAACGACAGTCACCGGACCAGGTAATAATTTTTCCAACAGCTCAGGTGGAAGATCCCCAGTTTCAGCCCAGTTTGGTATGTCGCTGATGTCCCAAACACAAATGGCTAGTGGTTTTCCAGGATCTCGCTTTTTGATGTCGTAGAGTTTTTTGATGCTGTAGTCGTTTTGTGCAAGACCCGCCAAACCGTAGATGGTATCGGTTGGGATGGCAATAATTTTGCCGCTCTTCAGCAAATTTACTGCCACAGCTATACTTCGATAACCACCCTCGTAGAAGTGTTTACATGAACTGTGCAAGAGTCGTTGCTCCATCTTTGCAGATCTTTGTAGCTTCTCCATTGCTGGGGTATGACGAAGGTCCATTACGTGTCTCTTTACCAGCTTAGTCATCTTCTATAAGAAATTATCTATATCAATTTCATTGAACTTTGTATTAATTATTTTTTTATTTATTTAACAGGCAATAGTCCAATAATACATTGTTCTATTGGGCTAATGTATTAAAATTTAATACATTATAGTCTTATAAAATTTAATTTTATAAGACTCAAGTTTAATATTCTCTAATTATTATTTATTTATTTATTATTTTTATTCAATTATGTAGTTGAAATCATTCACATGTACATTTTTCATATATTTCACAATTTGATTTTTGGAAACAATTATTTGCAGTTTTACATATTTGCCATAATGGTAAATATAAACCTAAATTTGTACTCAAAGTTGGTATGTAGTAAGTTTGGTTACAATTTGTTCTGTGGGTTCAAAGGTTTGTTTCCCATTTTATTATAGATAACAATTCAATACTATCAATATCATTAAGAATTAACTTAATTTATTTAAAAAGATAATGTTATCAAGTCATGTGTGATTTTATAGTGCTAATATTTAAAAATTTTGCTATTTTCATATTATTATGACTAAGTTTCTCTTTGCATAAATTTGGTAATATAGAAACCAGTTTTGCGAAGACATTAAAGAAAGAAGATTAAAAAATTTGTTGAGGTACAATTTTAAAACATATACAATGACTTAATATTAAAAGAAGTTAAAAAATTTGTTTACATATAAAAATAATAGAAAATTTACCTCTACTCTCGCCAATTGTGTGAACAACTTGAATTGCAACATCTATAAAACGTTGTCATAGGTTCATCAGCAGACCTGGTTTGAATCTGCATAAAATATGCATGGGAATGGGAACACTTTGGACACCGAACTTCTGTAGAATCAACGTTTTCCCAGGCGCTGCTATGGTCTAGAACATCATCCACCTCTTTGAGTTTTGGATAGTTTCGTTCACTAATCCTTCGGTTAATGTTGAAAATGTAAGGACAGGTATTGCAGCCAAATCGCAGGTTTTGGGATCCTTGTTTGACATGTAGCACATTATTACATCTTGGACAAAATAATAACATATTTTTTGGTTAAACCTGAAACATTATCATTATTTAATTACAAATATTTTTCATTGTTATTATTATTATTATGTTAATCAACGTAGCTAAATAATTAATTTTGTTATCAGAAGTTAAACAGTAAAAATTGGATGTTAACTAAAATAATATAATTAATTAATTAGGTAAATATTAGCCCTTTGAACAATATTTATTATTAAAAATGATTAAGAATTAGAAAACTAAATAAATATTACTGACAGCAGAAAAATCAACATTGAAATGATATGAATTATGAGCAAATATTTGTACTACTATAAAATTCACATGTAATAGATTATGATTTTCATTTCTTACTAGTTCAGTTGAAAAAATATGTCATGTCACAAGACTTGAGCATCAAAGTCATAACATAATTGAAATGAGACTTTAAAATCAAACTAATAATGCGTTGTAGATGAGCATGTGAAAAACATGTGAAATACAGGTTATGGTTATATTTCCCCCACCGCTTCCCATTTTGATTCATACATTTCTAGTTATATTTTTATCAGAAATTCACTAGAAACGTGGTCTTTCTGTTTCACTCTTACATCAAGAAACAGATAAGAACAAATTTTTCATTAATGTTCATTTTGTGTTCACTCACAAAATCGCTAATTCTAAACCAAAGAGCTCAGACTTATATAGAGGCCCAGAGCCTGTAGAAAAGATTCAGCAAAACTATTTTAGTTGAGTTCCCCAACACGGTTCCCCAAACTGTCAAACGGCGCTGATGTCGGACGTAAACAGCGCGCGTACGCGTGCACATTCAAACTTGGGGAACCTCATACATAATGTTGGGGAACCTAACAACATATACATATTATATTCAATTTTGCACGATAACTGCTGTTTACAATATTATTCAAACTTTTGGAATATATTCTATATAGCCGCACGCGTATGAAAATAAGTTCCTTGATCAATTTCTCAACGATTATTAAGATTTGTTCCACATTTTTACTGAGATTTTTTCCAAGTTTATTTTAACATGAAATTAATATTGAAAAAAAGTTTATAATATCAATATATGAATTCGATATTAATCGTACAATACCATTATTAGGTTTTATGAATAAAATCAATTTATAACATTGTTTTTTTATGCAGACACAAAGAAAATATACATAAAAATTAGTATAACTGTATAATAACCCTCCCATAGCCATATTTAAGTAAATTTTGTGTAAAAATATAAATGTCGCGTAAATAATTTACATAAAATTTATATCAATGCGATTCTTCATTGTCATGCATTTTTTATGTAAATCGTATTCACATTATATTTTTTAATCACTTCATTTATAAAAATCAACGAAAATGTTGGTTTCTGAATTACAAACCATTTTTGCAATCACTTTTGTAAAAAGTAATTTTTTTCAAAAAATTGCAGAAATTTTGTTGATGTAAATTTTAAGTAATTTTTATGTAAATCAATTATAAAAAATATTTATGTACATTATGCAGCACAATGAGATAGTACCTTGACGTAATTTTCATGTAAATAGTTTACAAAATCATTGGTTATCAGTGAATGCATTAAGATTTTATATTTTGACAATTTTCATTTTTTTGACGTCCAGTCCGTCCAGTCTCTTTACCTGCGCGAGGGTCATAAATTACATTCATTGTGTCGGATCTACGTTGCGGGCATATCGGCAACGCTGCTGGCAGGGTTGCCGATATATCCGTGAACGTTTTGAGGGTTTTGAGCGAGAAAACGTTTCGACGGATCGGGATGAAAATCATTTCCGTATCATGCGCGTCATGACACGTAGGGGCTACTGGGGTAATTGTGACACGAAGGGGTAATTGTGACACGAAGGGGTAATTGTGACACGTAATTTTTCTTATTTAAAATGTAATTAAAATTTGCGAATATAGTATAAATTGAAAGATTAAAGTTCAATCTTTAAAACGACAAGAAATAAAAAACGAATAACGATTTTTTCCTTTGAAAAATCACTTATCACAATTACCCCAGTTGCCCCTATATCAAATATAGTATATTCGAATTTAGAAATTAAATAGAGAAGAACGATTTATGATTTATTTATTTTGAAAAATCAAATAAACATTTGACTAATAAATATTGGATTTTTATCTTTGATTCTGTTAATTTTTGTCCGGAACGAGATGCAATAAGTTTTTTATTGACTACGTGTTTATATTTCGTCAATAACAATCAAATAGAATATATTCAATTCCATTTCATATGTAATATATAAAAAATATTTTTCCATTACCATCGCATCAATCTACAAAGAGAAATATGCGAAAATATTTGATCACTTTAATAACAAGTGTTAAACTATATATGTTACAGGGATCTCTCTTGTAAACTTGGCTGAACATAAATACACCAGATGAACAAAAATATGAATTATTTTTTTTGTTTTGGTAACTGTCTAGAGTTAATAGTTAAAGTTATCCGCGAAAATAGCGAAACGTCTAATATGACGGGGATTATAAAATGTTCAGCAGGATTCGTTTCATTAGGTCGGCCGAAGTTGACCGTACGTGCGCCAAGGCTGCGGAATTTCGACGGTTAAACTCGCGACGCCTTCGCCCCGCCGGCTAAATTTAATTACGGAAGACGCGCGGGTATTGTTCGCTTTAAGCCGGACTGATCTCGTTACACGGGACTTTCAGACGGATGTGTTGGTGCGCCACAATACGCCCCGAGATTGGGCATAAAAATGTGAATGCGAGCGCGCATTACTAGGATTTCGTTGGCACTACTATTCTTCATGGACGCAGCTGTGACACAAACAACGAGAACAATAGCGCTATTTATGAGCCGCTGTTATGAAAGATGAATTTTATTACTACGACACGGCAAAATATGAGCATACATTCATTATTCCGAAATAAAAATGTTTCCCTGTAGAAAATCGGCGCACAATTTACGAAACGCCGTATTTCATGCTGAATTATTTAATAGCCGGGATTGGATCTTGAGTTGATCCCAAGAAACTCGCGAGACGTAACCGATTTCGGCAACGCGTCGCTTTGTGCGGCTTTATTTACACGGGGTCCTTCACCTGCTCCAGGTCGAAATATGTGACCAGGAATTTCCGTCCGACGTGCGAGATTAATCTTCAAATTGCCACGTTGAGGAAGGTTATACGTTTTTTGTATTTTACAAATTATCGACCTGGTTTATCTGCTTTTGGGTTGTAAGATCATTATGCAGTCAACTAATTTCATATGCAACCTATTATGTGGTGATCGTGCTTCAAAATAAACTTTCGATGCGTTGCCCCTGTTCGATACGCCCGTCAGTCGTGGGATGCAGGTCCAACCATTAATTATTCTGTGTATAATAGTTCCTAATTCTTATATACGCCATACTAAATGATACTGATGTTTTTAAATACAGTTTTCTCGCCATGATTCGAAGATTTATTGAATTTATGAATCTTTAAAAAATGGTTACGTGTAAAGAAAAATTCCAGAAAGTAAACACCTTTTTTGGAAATAATTCGTCTTATGTTATCTTTATTGAATTTTAAACACGGTTTTAAATATGAAATTTTAAAATTTAAAATAATTTAATACTGAAAATGGTTTATTTTTAAATTCATAAATTTAAATATGTTGAATCCTTCCTTTTGTGTCATAATAAAAATATATTTAATCAGTTTTTGAAAAAGTAGTATTTAGGAACAAATTAATAATTTTAATCAGAAAATTATACATAAAACCTGCATAGAAAATCTAGTTCAACCATTTTTAT
>JABFPQ010000706.1:0-10439 GCA_022817265.1 Masnerella sp. ZL-2020
TCGACTTTTTTAAAAATGTCAATAATCTTGGTATTAAATGATTAAATAAATTCAGAATAGAAAAGGCAAGAAGTAATGATAAAAGATGAGTTCAAAAAGAATTGGATTTCGAATGAAAGAATTAAGACAACATTGGAACTTGAAATGAAAAAAGTGATTTGATAAAAAAATGTTAACTTATCCTACAAAAGTATTAACAAAGTTGAAAAGTTTCGAAATGTTTTCAAAATATTTGTTTATTGATTAATATGTATATGTACAAATAATGTACATAGTGTTAAATTTCATTGTTACTGAATCCTGGAATTGTACTTTAAATGTATTGGAATTTTTTTTCGTTAATTGAGTAGACACCATGATATTACACAATTGTTTCATTATAATTACATTATTTATCGCATGAATTTTATTATCTAAAATAAAATGTCTTTTTCAGTCTCCGTTAAAGAATTATCGCTTACATGATGGAGTAGTTCCATCGAGAAACTTGCCAAATTTGATTGAAACAAGCGTCGAAAATCCAGAAAACCCTATGAGCAGTGGTGCAGCTTTAAATGAAAGCAAGCAATTAACTTCTTCCTTACTGTTTCAACGTATTTTGACAAAAGAAAATGCTGTAAATATTCCAAATTCTTGGTCACGATGCGATGTACTTGATGAAAAAGGCAACAAAATTGTTTGCTTCAGTAAGAACATAATCAAAATAGTGAAAGGACAGCAGAAAAAAGTTACCTTGCAAGACATAATTCTGCAGCCAGACTTACAATTTTCTATCAATATATTAGGAAAAAGAATAGATGTAAAATCTATTGGTATTAATACTGATGTCATAGAGGATACTGGATCTCTAGAGCATATAATTGCAACGTTATCTTCGTATAATGTCTGCACAGGATATGAAACAGAGGCAGATGTAAGTTCACGTGTAGCGTATCGAGACGCATCAAATGCTATTCGGCATAACGAATGTGCTCTGCTTATTTCAAAAACAAGAAAGCAATGTGAAAAATGTTATAATATTCGACGAAACGAGCAGGGAAAAAGAAAAAAATCTGAAGAAACTGGTGGAAACTATAAGAGATTGCGAATTTCTACTGAGATTCCGTCAGAAGACAAAAAAAAGTTGAATTTGATCATGAATGAAAGAAGATTGGCTAAACAAAGTAAGGAGAGACTTCATTCTAAAGTTGATCAACTCAAATTGGAGGTCGCAAATTCTAATAAACGCTTATCAGACAAAGATTCTACTGCTGTTGAAAAAATTATGTTAGATTTGAACGTAGGACTTCATCAGAAAGAGGCTGTTCGCCAAATTTTGTCAGCAGCTAAAAATTCAAACAAAAAGCAGAACCGTTACAGTGATAATTGGTTGCTGTTGGCAATTTTATTTCACCTAAGATCGCCAAAAGGATATAGATTTATTCAGACAAATGGAGTATTGCCTTTACCGGATGTCAGAACGATTAGACGGTATATATTAAATTTTCTATGATTTTTAAATGTTATTTGTATTTCATAATTGTAATATTTGGAACAAAAATGCATAGAATTTGATTATGAATAATAAATTAAAAGTTTATTTATCGAATAAAAACTATATCTATTAAATGATTTTTATGAAATTTGTACAACAACAAAACTAAGCAACATAAAAAAACTTACCAAACTTATAGTTAGACTCTGGATTATATGCAAAATTCTTTCTTTGATTAAATTTTTCTAAGATGATAAAAAATAGATTTTACACATTGAAATTCATCATTTTTCAATCTGTATTATCATTATATTATATATCAATAAACCATTTTGCATATAATCCGGGGTCTTCTTCTAATATATTTTGTAACAAGGAATTTAAGCAAAGTAAAATTTTGTTTTCATTTTGGAAAACGATGCTTTCTGTTTCAAATATATACATGTATATAGTTTATTAACAAATATATTTACGTTTCTTCTTTAGTTACCTATCCCTTATAAAAGTTGACTGTGGGTTTGATCCCAACTTTTTCTCATTGTTGACCGATTCATTTAAAAACAAGAATGAAATTCAAAGGCATGGAAGAATATTAGTCGATGAGATGTCAACAAGGAAAAGTGTAAACGTCAAAAGCCAGACATTGAGCTATACGGGTCTAATTGATTTTGGAGATGAAGCCTTAAATGAAAACTCTACTCGTAACGCAGAAGAGCGCAACACCCTTAAAGCCCAAGCAGACCATGGACTGGTGCTAATGTTTCAACCTTTGTTCGAAGCATACGCGCAACCTATAGCCGTCTTTGCTTCGCAAGGCCCTGTTATTGGTACAATTTTGGCTCAGTTACTGACAAAAGGTGCGTAATATTGTTTATATAACTTAATTTTGCAATGTACAGTTACAAGAATGTATGTTGTAATTATAATTTAATGGTGTAAGCATAATAATATAAAAGTGGTATGTTTTTCATTGGTAAACATTTTATCATTCAACATACTGATCTAAAACTGATCTTTGTCATTTGTTTGGCAAAAATTATGATTTGTATCAGCCCTATTATGAAATATATTTACATAGCTTGTAAGGTAAATTACTATAATTATTTCAACATTTTTTACAGCTGTAATTTTACTTGAACAAAGTGGAGCACTAATTCATGGAATTACAAGTGACGGTGCTACAACAAACAGAAAATTTTGGAGTGAGTTTGGGATCAGTGGGGCGTTAGAAAATACTTTCTGTTCCTTTGAACATCCAGCGGACGGAAATCGTCGAATTTTTGTTTTTTCCGATGCGCCCCACTTAATAAAGTGCATAAGAAATAAACTGTATGGTAAAGATGCCAATGGTTCATTGCAGGTTGGCTGATATAATTTGATAATTTAAAATTTCACGTTGTTATCAATATAACTCGCGTTGAATAATGTTTATTTTGTATCTAGATGGTTCCTGATGGTGACAAAATTCAGTGGGAACATCTGAAGCTTTTACACGAAAGTGACAGTGCTTCTGGTATGAAAGGTCGACTGTGTCCCAAACTAAGCATTGATCACATTAGATTAAACAACGCTTCAAAAATGAGAGTGTACTTAGCTACTCAGGTACAAATTACTTTTGTAACTTTACAAATGCACCGTCTGTTTAAGAAATGGCTAAGAAAGTGTTAAGGGCATTAATATTCTATAAATATTAAAACTCGAAAAATCGAATCGATACATTTTTTGTATTTATATTGATAATTAAATAAATCCGTTTGTAAAATGATAGGGTAACATTAAAAGAACAAAACTACTATCAATTTATAAATCTAATAATTTTTGGAAGGTTAATTTATAAATTTAAAACGTAAATCCATCTAAACTGAGATCCGTACTATGTACGGACTTGGGCTTTGAAGGTTTAATAATAAAGCTAACAAAACTATATAACATATCTTTTTAGGTATTTAGTCGTACTGTTTGCAACGCGTTTGAAATCTATAAGGAGTACGTGCCACAGTTAAGAAATTCAAACGAAACAGCAAAGTTCTGTTTGTGGATAAACGACATTTTTGACGCGTTGAATAGTTCAGAAAAAGGAAGCGGTTTAAGTGAAAACAACGAACATTTCAAGGTATTAAAGCAAAAAAAACTGCAATAAATCATAAAATTCAATCTAAAATGTTAAAAATAAGATAAAATGGGATAATTCATTTTATACATAGATTTAAAGTGTTATTTGTAATTGTAGGTCCTTCAAGAAGGGTTAGAAACTCTCAACAAATGGGAACGGGAGGTCATAGCGAAGAAAATTCCTGTGAATTTGTTTCTCACGCAACCAACTGCCCAAGGGTTACGAATTACAATTCATTCAGCTTTGGAATTGACCAAATATCTAAAAGAAAAATATAATATTCAGGAAGTTTTTACTAGGTCATTAAACCAAGATTCATTGGAGGTCCGTCATCAACTTGATTGTTTTAACTTGTGCCTAAAATCCATACTAACAAACATAATCTCACCATAATAATATCATATCAAATAATTAATGCAAACAAATCATTTTCTATGTACATATGACAACAATATAATTAAATTCTGTTTTATAGTAAAGCAAGTGAAAAAATTTTATTTATAATTTTTATAATTTCATTGTAAAAAATGAATAACGTGTGGAAGTCAATGTACTAGTTTCCAGTTTATTTTTCTACTTTGAATTTTGAAAATTTAAATTTAATCCTTTGTTGGTGAACCTAAAAGCGCGGGTCGCATACAAATATATCTGTGGCTCGAACGAAAAACGCAGTTAACTCTATTCTAAAGAACCACAATTTTTATACCTTATGAACTGTTTTACCTGTACGTGTTTCTACTTTATACAATAAAATGTATGTACATATATGTTTGTTGAAATCTTGCAAAATAATATATTCATTTAACATTGATGATCCCAAAAATGTATTGTTATACCATTTTTTACTAAAAACAAAAAATGGAGTTAACTGGTATTTCCTTCGAACCACAAGATCATGTACAATAATAGATTTTTTGTTTAGGAAATTAGTTCAGGAAAATTTTTGCTTATTATTATTTTACTGGTGTGGTTGCCTAATACGCTAAAACGAGTGAAGTGAATTTAAATTGTACTCAAACTACTATAAGAAGCTTTTATTGTGCTCATATTTTTTACTAACACAACTAATTTTTATTATTAACGATAATTGTGAATTAACATTGCTGTATTAATGTTCCACAGAAGTTCTTCGGTACGGTTCGAATGGGTGGTGGTAATAATGATCATCCTTCAACTCCGACGTTTTTGCAAATTTATAAATTACTCTCCATTCACAGTATTATCAAACCACCAGCCGCAGGAAATTGTACCATTACAGAGAGAGACTCAAAAGAATCCCTTATTTCAGTTGCTCATTTAAAATCAATTTTTGCCAATGCTTCAAATGAAAGCGCTTTATCAAAGATTAAAAATAAAATTAACGATTACATACAAGATTCAGATTGGGATTTCGAACAAACTTTTGAACATGATTATTCAGCACCTGTAATTACAGATTGTGTTGTTTATTATTTAACTGCTTCACTAATTGACCGAATAATTAATCATTTTTCATGTGAAACTTGTACTAAAGCTCTAACAAAACACATTTGGTATACAAGGGAAGATTTGGTTCTTAAACTTAACACTCGACTAATTCATCCAAATGTTAATTTTTATAACTTCATCAAGTATTTGGAAGGAATATTTGAAAAACACTGTGAATCAGCTAATGTACTTGATCGCTTTCTTGACAGTATTGTATCCGACAACATTCTTGCATTTCCTTGTGCTAAACATAAACAAGAAGTTGTTCCTTACATTATTCATCACTACATTAATATGCGAATGCAACAATACTGCAAACATTTAAAATCTCAACAAATCAAAAAGAGTCAAAAACCCAAGAAAATTGCTAAATTGTACAATACTTAGATACTTTATATACTCATTTTCCTGCGATACATACAAACCTAAATGTTTAAATTAGTTAAAAGTTGTTATTCATTCTGATATGTGACGCCTGTAAGCGATTATTATTATGTATTGCAGTTGATTAATAAACTACATTTAAATAGTTCAAATGGATTGTTGATTCTTCTCATTTTCCATATTTGTATACGTTATCTATTATACATAAATGTTACAATACTACAGGACACATAATAATATTTATTATTTATCACTTGAAAATTACAGACTGGCAAAGTCACTTACTTAACTATTAATAAGGTAAACATAACAATTAGTAGCAATGTTCTAATTAGTAGCATGTGAGATATATTTATTACAAAAAAGTGTATCCTCTACAGAATATCATCAAGTCTTCTTGTTCAAATAAATCTATGATAGATTATTGTAAACAAGAAGATTTTATGACATTATTTACAAGATACACCTTTTTTGAACAAATATATCTCACATGCTACTAATTGGGACACTGTTACTAATTGGTACATTTACCTTAGAATTGGTAAAAAATTACAGGATATATTTTAAAGTTGTAAATTAATAATGCTTTTATTGTTACATAGTAAATGACAAAATATACAAATTGAATAAATATTTTCCTACTTTATATATATACATATAGTATGAAATTCAATAAATTATTTATATTATAGCTTTATAATAAAAAAGTAAATGTTAATTAAAATTTCATTATCTGTTAATATGTTTGTAACCATAAAGATTATCCTATATATTTTTCAGATAAATTCAATTGTTATATTCCAAGTTTTCAATTCCACAACAATTTCTAAACGAATTTCTATAGAAAATTATTAATATGTTTATTAATATAAATTATTTTGTGTAGAATAAAACTAAACAGTATATTAAAATTAAGAAATTATGTTAATATCTCTGTAACACATGAAAATTATAAAAAAATCATTATTTAGATTAATAAAATATTTTAATGCAAAAGGTTTTTGGGATTAATATCTCAGTACTTATTTATATTTTATTATATTCGAAAAACAATTTGTTGTCAATAATAAAAGGATGGTTTTTATTGTAGCCGAGGTAATTTATATTTCTGAATGGCATGTTTCTTCAAAACTAGAATTTCTTTTATTCCATAGTTTGATATCATTTTTCGTTTCTGTATATATTTTTGGGTTATTTTATTGTCCTTAAAAAAATTTACTTTGTTAGGAAAATTATTTTCTAAACGACAACCAGTACGACGTGTAAAATTATAACCTAATACTTCATATGTGTCAAACAGAAAAAACAAATATAACATCTCGTATTTTGATTGCAATTTGTACCACCGCGGCGCTAGTAGTACTCCGACGCACGTAATATATTTGCTGCATAATCGGACTTTAACGTTTCAAGCCACGGTTCACGTGTCACTAGGCTGCGCCGGGCTAATGTTTGTTTTGATTCGAAGCCCGCGTGATCTTGACAACTCAGAAACAACAACAAAATTTTGTAATTGATATTTCAATATGAATTGTTTATAATAATTAATATTACTGTTTACAATTACACATTGTTTATAATTGTTAACAATAAATTATGTTATTGTAATCAATCGCGGTTACATTAACGATTGAGGTTACAACACGGTTGCCAACAAAGCTCACCGAAATTTCTTCCTCGGCCGATTAGGCCGTTCGCAGTTAGACGGCCGGAATGGCCAGGCCGGCCGCGGCCGGCCTGGCCAATAAATGCGAACACACCCAAAGAAAACTTAACCAAAACAATGAGAAATAAAAGAAATAACAAATAGTAATAGTGACATATAATTTTTTATTTTTGAATTTACAGTATCATTTTTAATTTTGACGAATATATATTTCATAACAATTTCATCTATAATAATAAAAAACACAATAATCTAATTGCAATAATTCCATGAATCGTGGAGCACGATTATTATCTATTATTATTTAAGGACAAAGGATATCTATATTATTTGTGAAACATAATAGCATTATTTATATACACAACACATATTATAGATTAAAATACCCTTTTATTCAAATTAATACATAGAAATCCAATTTCAGTTACGAAACATGAATGTAACACATTAAATAATATACTATTATCAATTATAATAATTGTGTAAAGTTTCTCTAAAATGTAACGAATCATGTTAACTTTCACTTGATTACTTTTAATCGTGTAAACAATGAAGACTATAGATACTTTTGAATAGACATCATTCGAACAATTCAACTTCTATTTTGTTTTCGCACCGTTTGAAACTAAAACGCGTTTTTGTTGCAAAAAGAGGTAACGATTTCCGGATCAGAAGTCATTCAAACAGTGACGATTGTTCACATTTTTAACAGAACAACGAATCGGACAAATCCCTTGGGAATTGTTCAATGTTTCGCTCTGCACAACTCTAGTGTCATTGTGTTGATATAGAAACTAAAAATATTTAATTTCACATGATTACCCTTTGCAAAAATATAAACGATGTTGACATTTTCAATCTTATGAAAAGTTATTTATCAAAAATTTAACAAATGTTAGAGTAAAATACACATAATTTTATTTTGATGAAAATTTTTTATGAAAATTTCTAAATGTTTATAAATTAATTAAAATGTCATGACAAAGATAAGATTTTTTATTATTATAGAAAATTTCATTGTTTTTATGAATAATTTTAATTGTTAATATTATAAAAAAATATTTTTTTTAATTTGTATAAAATGATAGAACATCTTTTGTTTTGAATTACATCGTATTAGTTTCGATGATAGTTTCGTCATCTAAATTTTCTTGACGTCTATATTCAAAGTTCCAAGTTACAGCACACTCGAGGATAGCGTATAACTCGACATGATTCGCATACTTAGATAGAGACTGCACCAGATGTTCCGACTCCGCCTTGTTCTCCAGCCGAACCTTCCAACAGCTTTTGTGCTCGTTTTTCCTATTCTTCATTGTCACCAGTTGCGATAAAATCTATTGCTTTCTCGCGTTATGCATATTTTCAGTCTTGATATAATTTCCCAACTTCGCGCCCGTAAAATGTAACTTTTTTAATAAAAAAATAATCAAAACACGTCGCGTCGAAAACTTTTTTCATCGTCGAACATTTTAGTTCGAAATTCAATGGAATGTTTTTAATTACGAAGTAAAACATATTTTGCAATTTCAGTTTGTTTTTTCGTAACGGTTTTTTATATTAGTTATATTATCATTTTTAAGTTGTTTTGAATGATTCAAATCCACAAATTAAAAATAATTAGTTGAACCCAAAAAAACTCAAATTTTTTCAAACAAATTTTTATTTTAAAACATTATTAATATTTACATAAACAAATAAACAACAAATGTAATATTTTTACATAATATAAACAAATTGTTATTGTAAATTAAATAGTAAAAATGTAACTATAGAAAAGTTACTGTCAATGTCATTACAAAATAATAAGAATGTTCGAAAAGGTTCTGTAGTCGCTTGTCTGACAGTATAGCTACTGTCACCACTGGCGACAAGCATGACTGATGGTTTTCTCCTAGACGTGTCTGGTTACTTTTAAGAAATCGCACGTTCCGATGAAAGTGCTATACATGGTATCATAATGGATTTACAGTTAGGTTTAGCGACATAACTTTTATTTCATTTTTCACATTTTATTACTCCAACATTATTTCCCCGTGAAAAATGGCTTTTGAAATTCACTTTAAACCCTTAAAGTGGATCAGCGATATTACGCTTCGTTACTGAAGATTGATTAGTCATATATCATCGTTTATATCCCTGAAACGAAAGTTAGCAAAATTATTAAATAAACATTACTGT
Organism: Masnerella sp. ZL-2020; assembly: GCA_022817265.1. NCBI lineage: Eukaryota > Metazoa > Arthropoda > Insecta > Hymenoptera > Scelionidae > Masnerella > Masnerella sp. ZL-2020. The sequence continues at coordinate 9,286 of JABFPQ010000706.1, forward strand.
GTAAAAATTTACGATTACAGTTTATAGAAAAATTTCAAATAAAAAAAAATCAACTTTTATTATTTCACTTAATATAAAAGTAGTTAAATCATTAGAAAAAAGATTTGTTGGCTTTTTGGTTTTTTTTTGTACAAAATCAAAAGTGAGGTTGTTTAAATTTTAAATTCGTCGAATATAATATAAATTTTCTTTGTTTGAAAAAATAGGAGTAAATCTTTACTGATTATTTAATTATTTATCAGCGATTAACAATAATCCAATTTGAATCATGTTTTATTACGTCCCCCAGAATTAATGACGTCAGATAATTAAGAAAAATGCATTCAATGAATATCTCAGTCGGTATCATCGACACAAAAGGGAAACGAAAGGATGATAAATTGCGAGAACATGTCAGGCCAATGCGCAGCTCGGATGAAGCAAAAATGAACGGTTGACTAATCATTATCGAACAAAGCACCGGAAATGAAATTAGACGGCGGGAAAGGTTAAACTAAAGTCTGCGAAATGAGTCGACTGGAACAATGGTCTTAACGAAGTGCCAACAATGATCGACGGATTGAAGAGAATTTAAGTGGATACAGGTTATGATTTTCGCGGATCATTTTCGCCCGGTGAAATTTCATTTCTGCCTTATCAAACGAACTGTATAGATTCGTTACGTTTTTATAACTGCTGTAAAATTGTATTGATTGACCGGATAAGATTCTGACTTCAATTGCATGTTTTCATATGTAAAAAGATTTTGATTGGGAATCAATAGACTGTAATTTGGGAGTTTTTATTCCGTGCGATATGGGATAGCTGCTGCGAGAACTCGAGTGTTAATTAAATTGAAGAAATTGATAACGTGGTTCAAATTAAAAAATAAAATTTCAAGGATGTGTCGAACATAGTTAGAAATTATAACTCGTAAGTATAACTCAGCAATTTTTTGGAATACATTTCAATCAAGATTTTAATAATAAATTAATAAATTGAGTAGAAAAGAAAATAACGAACAAATAACAAAAAATCGAAATATGAAGAATAATTAGAGAAAATAAATTGATGAACAAATTGATAGAAATAAGATAAAAACGCACGAAAATCACATTGACGATTGATTTGTAGCAAAAAAATTTTTTGACGGAAACTACGAAAAAAATTTTCAC
>JABFPQ010000707.1:0-10439 GCA_022817265.1 Masnerella sp. ZL-2020
ATAACAAATTTATAACTTTTGAATTAGAGATGAAAGATGATTTTTAACAGTGCAATTATCTGCGACAAATTGTATTACATATTCAACGATTGTAATCTTTTCTTCCATTAAGCGAAAGTTTTGTTATCCCATCGAATCGACAATGTACTTATAAAATCGTAACGATAGCTTAAGTTACATAGAGTTAACGGACTTCTTCCAGTTTTTGTACGCATCTCGATGACGTCACGGTGCCCGAGTCCTGACGTGAAATTTTCGCATTCCAAAATTCGACTTGATAGAAAGAACCAAAATTGTTGCTGTTCAACTCGATTTGCATTTCGATCCAATCGATTGTCGTACTTTGCTCATTCATTTGATAGTATGTTTAAGAACGGACTTTTGTATGATTTTTTGTATACCTTTGAGTATTGAGCTTTTGATAATATTTTTAGACGATTGCGTTCAATTAATTTGTATTATTCTTCGTTCATACGTAAAGTATTTTGTTTCGCGTAAGACGTTTCAGTTGTGAACTGAAAGACTTTTGTTTCGTGTATATAAGTCGGGGAGTACACGTGGTCTTAAAGACTTCGTAGTGTAGAATTAAAGAAGTCTAGATTGTATCGAGAATGCGTAACAAATTCAATAAAATGTGATTACATATATTGTGTTCAGTTTCGGCAGTTTTGCAATGAGTTTCTTTTGGAATCGAAATTCTGAAAATTAGAACTGATGAAAAAATGATCAGAACGTTCCAGAAGATCTTAATTTAATACTTTTTTTGTAGTGTTATTTAATTAGTATTTTTTATCTAACTATATATATGATCCAAAATTTATAACAAAATTTTAAAATCCTCTAAAAATTCTTTCGTGTGAAAAATTCTATTTTTGTATGAATTACTTAGATGAAAAAATTTACTTTCATTATATTTTTCTTGCACAAAAAAAATTATCGAGAGAATTAACTATTCAGCTTTTCAGAAACGTTCTTCTAGTTAGTTTCAAATCATCTCAAAAGTTTTCAGAATTTTCATATTCAAAAAGTCGTTTTATTTATATTCTTTTAAACATTGCTTACTAGTTTCCCAAAATAGTACTCGTGGTTGGTTTTGCAAGTGAAAATAGATTTATAGATTGTTACGAGAAAGTAAAGTTTAAGGCGAGAACTTGCAAAGTCAATCACTCTTTTGTCATCACCAGCATGCGTATAAAATATTGTTGAACATGAATATTAATGTGTAAATAACACTCAAAACGTAAATTTAGAGTGCGAGTGTGCTCGTGTGAGTGGATAGCGTTATCCACGTGTAACATACACATTGTCAAAAGATAAAATATATATGGTCCAAGGACAGTAACGATAAACCGTTTAATGAGACGTTATTTGTAGCTCAAACCTTTTAGAACCGTTTATAATACTCACTTACGAATATTGAACTTTAATAGAAAAAATTCGAAACCTTTACACTATTGATGTTTTTTCTATTAAAGCCGAGATGTTGAGTGCTGGTTTATCAGTATTTTGGCATCAATTCATTTGTCACAATACTGATCCTCATTGAACCGTTTCATGAACGATTTTCATGAGAAACATAAGTCAAAGTTTGTAAAAGTTCATGAAAGTTCAATCCTTTCGACGTTTTACATATTTGTATTGCATTATAAACGTTAATGAAAAAAAAACAGTTTAATGAAGCTCGTATCACGTTTGAGTATTTCGAAAAGGTGCGTGTTCACCTTTTCATCATATTATTAGCGTTTCTCTGCAATTGGTACGTAAGTTCCGAGTGTACATGCATGACGGCTGTGTGTATATACAAATAACAGTTAGTCGCATATAAGAATTATTTATATTGACAAATCTAAAAGTTAAAGAAAATCTTTGTAATTGACATTCTAATTTAGAAGAAATTCAGATTTTAAGGGTACGCTTAAAATATGCATATTTGTAAAAACGTTTTCAGGGAAACGTGGTTTTGCACAAACTTTGTTACCGAACTTGTTTTCTAAGCAAAAGGCGTAGAAAATGTGAAAGTACATTTTTCAGAGTTTGTAACCGTTTGCAAAATATGCATATAATTTCCAAAAAGTAAATTAGCTGCTTCATAGAATTTGATCATGTAATCAGTTGTATATGTAGATATACAAAATTCTGTATTGACCACCAACTTCATTTCATTATCTGTATTGTTGATTATTATTTGAATAAAAATTTTATCATATGTAAGGGTTCTGTTATTAATCTTAGAACACGAAAAACGATTTAATTTTAAATAGATTATATTTTGTAGATGTAAATACAGTTAACAATATGTACAAATCTATTGAAAGTTTATAAAAACGTTAATGGGAAACTTTCTTAAATAAAAAAGTATTTGTTATATATAAACAGTGTGCCAGACTATTATGGCATATTTGCGATGGTTTTTAATGGTTGATCGAGGTATTCTGCAAGTGCTTGTGCTTTTTCTCGTAAAATTCCGAAACCAACATTTTCCTTTGCATACAAACAAAGTAAGAGATTGGCTACTTCAGTGATAACTACTTTTCCTTCCTGTAAATTAAGAAATAAAATTAACTCAGGGATTTATTTTAAAAAATCAGTAGACTAATTTGCTTTAAATCGTGTTATTTTAATTTAAATTGATTAAATCTAAAAATTACCTCACATTCCATCAACACAAATTTCAGCTCATCTTCTTTAAAAGCAGTACGACCATTTTTTTCATATGCTGACCATATATTACTGGTTATGGCAGCAGTTACTCTTGCATCTTTGTCTCCATAACCACTATAAGCTAATAATCCTCCATCTCTATTTAATAATCTGAAAAATATGTCTAAATTATTATTATTGTTTATTTGGACAAGACAACAGATTTTAATTCAGAATTCAATTCTATAAAAATATTTGAAGTTAAACTTCAAAACATTATGAATAATATTTCATTCTGTTTATTTCTTTAATTGCAAATAATAATTTTCTTGTAATGAAAAGATAACCTCAAACAAAGTAATTAAACTTGACAATTTGAATATATCAACATAAATAAATTTTTTAAAGAACTTGGAAAGTTGTGCAAATTGAAGGATATTTTATTTATGCGTATTGCAATTTTAATGAATATGAGAGGAAAATCAACTTACAAAGTATTTTCTACTCCTCCGGTATTTGCTTGGCTCAACACTTGAGTCAGTGCCTTTGGTTTTAACATGTTTTAATTTATCTGTATAATTAATAGAAAATATTCAACAAATAGGGTTTTTAAATAGAAGTAACTTAAATAATCAGCTGGTGCCAGTCCAAAGAGTTCATATGTGTCTTTTGACAAGACTTCCCCGTTTTGACATTTGTGTTTTGATCTACTTTACCGACTGCAATGTTCTTACCAGCTGGGATAATTTTATCAATTTTTTAACAACCAATCCATAAATAAATCTATAAATAATTAATTAAAAATTGTGAATTTGAGTTAATTTTGATTTTTCATAATTAATGATTAAATAAACAATTATTCATTATATTTTTTTATTGAAAAATATTTTATTCAAAAATTTAAATTTCCCGCGTTTCCAAAACATGGAACGAAAACCACTAAATCTAGGGATTTGTTCCTGGAATATTGTCCCTAAAATTGGCAACGCGTGGAACGCTTTGAATTTTCGAGCATAACGTACAGTTTTTAAAGACTGATCTGATCCTTGCTGAGATGTTAAATTATCATTATTAAACGACGGGAGATTATTTATTAGGCGAACAACATGACCAAAACCGAGGAGTCTCTGACCATTTCCGAAACGAGTAAGTTAGATAAAAATTTCATTCTTTGAGACGATTTTGCAAAAAAAGGGTAACCAACGACAACAAAGTTTCAAATGTCAACATGATGAATTGTTTGGGAATAGGATAATAATGCTTTTTATCAATTGATTCGTATTAATCATATTTATAAAGCAAGTGAAGAACTACTGCTTTAAAAATATTGTCTGATTAATATTTTTCGAAATTGTATACTTTGGTCGAAAAATATTTAATCATTTTTCTATTAATTAATTCAGGAGTTTGTATTCAAATTTTTGTTTGTCACAAAGTATTTCATACATTTTTTTACATTGGAGAAATTCTGATAATATGATTTGATCATTTCATTTTATAATATGAATGACAAATGTTAATTGCAATATTCAATAAAATCTACAATTTGTCAATAACTTGGGTTTTATGGTTAATATTTTTAGTAATTTCACTTACTTATATTTCACTTTCCATCTTTTATTTCACCATTTCCTGATAAATTCATCTTTGTATAAAATGTACCTACAGTTAAGTTTTCAAGGGTCTAATGACCCTATGGAGACAGATTATACCATTGTTCTGTCAACAAAGAAGGTAAAGCACTTTAAAATGAGGCAGGTAGCACAAAAACTCTTGAAAGGAAAAACTTACTTATAACTTTTAAATATACTATTTGAGGATTTCTTAATTATTTCTTACTATCGTAAAACAAATAATTTTTAATATACAATTCATTTTTCAGACAGCGAACATCATAAATCAGCGGAAGAAATAGATAAGGAGCGTGAAAAAACATTGGCATATGAATATTTGTGTCATTTAGAAGAGGCGAAAAAGTGAGTACCATGAAAAACGTTGGAAAAATAATTTATTTGAAATTTAAAAATGTATATCTATAGATGTGTAACATAAATTTAAAATGTTTGTAGATGGATGGAAGCATGTTTACAAGAAGAACTTCCACCGGCGACAGAGCTCGAGGAAAATCTAAGAAATGGAGTGTATTTGGCAAAATTGTGTCATTTTGTCGCACCAAATGTATTGCCATTGAACAAAATCTACGACATTGACCAGAAACGATACAATGTAGCGGGCTTGCAATTCCGACATACTGATAACATCAATCACTTTCTGACTTGCTTGAAAAAGATGGACTTGCCAATAGTAAATAGTTATTTGTATTTTTTATATTTTTTGCTGTTCAATATAATAATATAATACGATATATTACAAAGATTAATTGTTATATTAAACTGAAATAATATTTTAATATAGATTTAACTTAATAATATTATTGTTAATGAGACTTTAATTAATAGATATACATTTTTATTTCATACCACCTAAATTGCATTTTTTTTTCCAGACTTTCATGCCAGAAACAACAGATATTTATGACAAGAAGAACATGCCCCGTGTCATTTATTGCATACATGCACTGAGTACACATTTGTTCAAAAATGGAAAAGCACCGCAGATTCAGGATTTGTATGGAAGATTAGATTTTACGAGTAAGTTTGAAAATATAAATAAATTTGCTATTCATTTAAAGATAATGCATTTTTTAAGTTCATTACTTTATTTGAAAAAACAGAGTTTTACCAAATACTTTTTTTCAGACGAAGAAATCGATGCAGTAACTGCAGATCTTAAGAAGCGCAATATTCAGTTGCCTTCGTTCCAAAAGATCGGTGGAATCATGACCAAATCAATGTCAGGAGATACTGCTGCTTTGCACGATGCAGTTATAGCTGTTAATCAATCTTTGGTGGACAAAGTAATTATTAAATAACAATTAACAATAACATGACTATCAATTTAAATTCAGTATGCAAATTAATTAATTTTCTATTTTAATAATCTTTTTAGAATGAACACAAGTTTTTGTCAAAATTACAATCTAGTGAAACTCAGTTGAAAAACGTGTGGCCGGAAAATAGTTCACTGTATTTTGACGCTTTAGTTGTAGCAAAGGAAGCGAAAGCTGAAGCTGCTCTAAACAGGGTACATCAATTTGCTATTAATTTAACTTATTTTATTTGTAACAAATTATTTATATAAATTATCATTTACAGTCTCTAAATGACAGTTACGTTCCTGATGCTTATGACGAACTTCTCACACAAGCAGAAATTCAAGGACACATCAACAACATTAATGGTGATTTTCAGTTCCCAATTAACAGAAAAATAATTACAGTTTTTAGTTGTTCAGATAGTTTTAGGAAGTAACTTACTTTAATAATTTAATTTCAGCTCTTTGCGCGATGAAGAAAATTACTAAATTTGTTAACATTGGTGGAGAAAGTTTCTTAAGTTCATTACAATCCCCAGCTTTACAATTGCAAGTGAGTTCTTTGTTGTATTAACATAAAATGTTTGTTAAAGATGTAACAAAGTACTTTGTTATTATTTTGGGAAATAAATTGAATAAGCTTGGAGATGGAAGAATGAGATTGTAAAAATAATTATCATTTGCAGAATATTAGTTCGGAAAATGAGGAATTGTACAAAAACCAGTTGTTGCAACTTTTCTCGTCGAACGAATGGAAAGATAATTTAACGGAGCATTATCAGTTTTTGCAAAGCATGATACAAAAAGCTGTTGATAAGGCAAACAATACTTGTAAAGAAAGTAAGAAAATCACTTTCATTATTTTAATTTTCATTTGAAATGTGATTATTTATTAATTTGGACTTCTAAACAATTACAATATAATTTATCAAATTTCAGAGGATGAAGCTGTGCGAGTTGTAAATCAAAGCCTTCAAGCTGAGAGCAAATATGACTTTTTCCAGGCCCTTACTAATCAACATTTGGGGCTAAACAAAATTTTGGACAGTTATGCTATGCCTTTATATTATGAAGAAATGAAAATTGATCGTGAAGAATCTATGGTATTTAACAACAACAATTGTCACTCTGTTGTATCGTGAAAAAATATTCAAGTTATCGAAAATTCCATTGAAATTCTTTTCAGATGGACCTATCTTACGATGACATCCATAACAGTATTCGAGTATTAAACCTAATCGCTAAAATTTCCAAAACATTAAGTTCCAACAATGTTAATGCATTTTATAAAGCTTTGAGTGCCAATGGAGTGCCAGTATCGGTAAAGATAATTTTATTATTTCAGAAAAATTAAAAAGATTTTCAATGTAATATACGTGATTGATTTTTTTTATTGAACTTGTAATTTTACTAGATCTTGTATCCAGAGCTTGCAGAAGATTATTTCGAAATCATGCAAGAAGCCTATATGAAAAGGAAAAAATTTCGTCCAAATAGAGTCATGTTATCTTTTCAAGAAATACAGGATTGCGTAGATCAAGTGAATAACCAAAATACTTGTGATGAAGGTATTTTTACATTGTTTTATTAAATTATAAAAAATGAACCATATTATTAATCCAGATTATCATTCAGCAAATTTTAAATGATTACTTTTTATTTATCATATAAAATGTTATTTATTAATTATTAAATATATTATACAAATTTATAGATCGAAAATAATATATTGTTTTAATATTTCATTTGCAGCTCAAAAAGTACTACAACAAATACATAAAGCAGTGGAAGAACACAATCCCAAGGATCTTATTGATTGCTTGAAGAGTCCGCACTTGTGGAAAAATTATTCCCATCGGTTGGACACGATGAGACCCATTCATATAAAAGACGCGCCATTATATATCAAATCGTTCGAACGATTCTACGAAGCTGCGAACTCTCATTTGATCACCATCGACGAGCTTATTTATATATTGAAAATTGCTCACGACGAGATCGAACATGCGGAGTCAAGTAATTCTATTTTCCTGGAAAAACTAAACAGACGAGATTTTATACTCGAAAATGTCAGATAATAAATTCATCTTTTTTTTGCAGTGTGTTCGGTACTTGTTAACATCAATACAGCCATTGATAGGAATGACAATGAGGAAATTAAACTTTACCTTCCCTGTTTCAATCCGAACCGTTTGATAACTTTGACTTCGTATCAAGAAGAGAAATGTATTGAAAAACTAAAGTTCATCAAAAGGCAAAGGGTATGAAATTGACAAAAGATAGAAGTGAAATAATTAATGGAAAGTTTTTTCATCATTTTCTTTGTCATTTTTTCGTTTTTTAGGAGAAAAACAATTGCCCGTTCATCGTTTTTAGTACACCCAGTCACATAGATTGTTATATTAATGTCAAAGAGCAAAGCTACACTTGGGATCGTCCTGATAAATTAAGTGACAGTTGCTATATTGCTTTTTCAGACATACAGGTGAATTCATTGAATTTACAAATTGAAGGAGTTTAACCCTCTAATTATAATTACAATAATTAGTAATTAATTAATTAGATATAATAAAATCTGAGATACCTATTATCTAAATTTTCGACACTTTCTGACATTAAATCGACATTAAATATTTCAATTAAAAATTTGCTGTTTTGTAATTTATTTTCAACTTTTTTTAGCGTTTTCTTAACATAACTTAATACTATATATTTTTTAACATAATTAAATAATCACCGAATGAAAAAAGGTTCTATGTTAATTTTTGACGAGCAGTTTTTATTTCTGTCAGGGTGTTCGAACGATCTCAGTTGCTTTAATAATAAAGTATAGGATTTTCTATTAAGCTTCTTCTTATTATAGGAACTGATCAATCGCGTGACTTCGGAAATAAGGTTTCCACAAAAGTCGGTGGAAGAAACGATGGTTCGATTACAGGCTCACATTCGAGGATATCTGTTCCGCAAACGGATCAATGACAGATACGAGCACTTTTACAACATTACCAGTCGAATTATTGTCATTCAAAGATGGTGGCGACGAATATTACATAGAAGGCAGCTCGCTGCAGCTGCTGCGGATAGTTTGACTGAACAAGAAAAACGCATGATTTATTTTATACAAAATGTACGTCGATTTTTCATTTTCAATAAAAATTATTTTGGTTCTTTGCGTTATAAACATTGTTATTTTTCAGGAGGATAAAATCATAAAAATACAAGCTCTTTGGCGGGGCCGAAAAGTGAGGAAAGATTATTATTCCTTATTGCATCTAAATAAACCACCTTTTCCGGTCGTTCGTCATTTTTCTTCCATTTTAAATTTCAGTGCTGAAGATTATGATAAAGATTTACAATTACAGGTAAAATTATGGTTTTTTATATTTTATTGATATTATTTAGGATTTTTATTTAATTAAGTTTTTAAAATGTTTCAGCAAATAAAAAATGAAGTAGTACAAGCTATAAAACACAATCAAAATTTATCTCAGCAACTGAATAGTATGGATATCAAGATTGGACTTTTGATACAAAATCGTGTTACTCTACAGGTAAAAATAAAAAATTCTTTACTAAAAAAAAATAAATAAAAAAATAAAACAATCATTAAAAAAAGAAATTCCAGTTTTGTTCGTTATTTGAATAATAAACAAAAATGACTTGTGAAATAATTGATTGAATAATGAAAATTGTAGATTTGTAAAATAATAAAAAATTTTAATACCAGGACGTAATAGCTCACGGCAAAAACTTGGAAAGTCTCGCTAAAGATAAACATTCTCACAAGACAAGAAAATCGATCAGCGAAGCTGGACAACAAAAAGGTTTGAAATCGCTCACAAAAGAAGGTCGAAGAAGACTGGAGGGATACCAGCACTTGTTTTACGCCTTGCAAACGAACCCTCAATATTTGTCCAAATTGTTGTTCCTTTTGCCCCAAAGCAAGACGAACAAGTTTCTGCAGGAAGCAATTTTGACGCTTTTCAGCTTCGGCACAAATACGCGAGAGGAATATCTGTTGTTGAAATTACTCGGAACTGCTCTGCGCGAGGAAATCAGGTTTCTATTCCTCATTTCAATAAATGCGAAATAAAATTTGCTTAAAATTATAAAGTCGAGAATACTAATTGATTTAATTTGTAGATGCAAATTTTCGAAACCATCGGAAGTGGTAACTGGAAATCCGTTGGTTCTCAAAATGGCATTGAATTATGCAAAACAACTAAATGGTCAAAGTGCTCTTCGCAAAATATTAGGTCCTATAATTGAAAGACTTTTGGGAGACAAAAGTATAAACATCGAGACAAATCCAGTCGATATCTATAAATGTTGGAGAAATCAATTGGAAATGGAAACTGGAAAAGCTTTGTAATTTTTTCACCATTTATTTTACTACATTTACGTATATTTTTTTTATTGAAAAACCATATTAATATTGAATCAATGTTTTGTAGGGATTTACCTTACTCGGTAACACCCCAACAAGCTCTTCAGTACAAAGAAGTGCAGACTCGTCTGAACAACGGTATTCGTTTGCTGAAAACGACAGTGGAGGAACTTTTGGACAGAATCACGTCCTCGCAGGAGACAATCCCTTATGGCATGTTGTACATGGCGAAAGTTCTGAACGATACTTTAAAGGAAAAGTTCCCCGAAGCACCGGAAAAAGACATACTCAAAGTTGTGGGCAACTTGATTTACTATCACTTTATAAACGCTGCCATCGTTGCTCCCGACGCTTTTGACATTGTCACGCTTCCGGTCGACCGGCCGTTTTTGTCTAACGATCAACGTCGAAATTTTGCCAGCGTCGCAACAATATTGCAGTTTGCTTCTTCAACGAATGGAGTAAGTTTAAATACTTT
>JABFPQ010000708.1:0-10438 GCA_022817265.1 Masnerella sp. ZL-2020
ACCATGGCCAAACAAAGGGGGAAAAAGTATATTTACTTCTTGTCGTGGGATTATTTTTGTAGATCGAAACGGAAGGACTTGAATAATCTACCTGGGTAATAATATGGGGCATTTTGTGTCACGACGTCCCAAAATAAAAGGCTATGTTTTTAGAATTGTCTGAAACTTTTGTATCTCATTAAAGTCTGATTGGATAACGTCATGTGTATAGTTAATTTTTTTCAGTTGATTAATTTCGAAATATACGGAGTTGTTTTTTTTGTTTGCAAAGTAAATATTTCCGTTTTTTTAAATATATTTTGAAAAATAACACTTCTATAACTGAAATTAAATTTAAATATATTCACCGTTCGTTTTAAAAATAAAATACGAAAAATTGGAATCTTAATTGGATTAAAAAATAAGGAAACAATTTTCCCGTATTTGTATTTTTTATTTTGATTACTACATTAGTTGAGTTATCGTGACACGTTGGCAATAAACCGTAACGAAAAAGAAAGACCGTCAGCCGGATGATTAATAAAAAGCGTTGACGTTACAATTTAGATCCGGATCGCACGTATAAAAATTGAAAATGATGGAAGAGGTACACTATTTAAATAACAGCAAACAGCCATTTCTCGTATAAAATGTAGAAATGTGTTATTGACAGTGAAAAACAGAATGTTACGCGCCACGTTACGTGATAGATCCCCTTCCGATATATGTTACAACTTTTACATAAATTAGATATACCTTATACCTTTCACATCAGTGTGCATTATTCGTCATCGTACGGAAGGGAACCACTTTTTCAAAAGCATCTTAATTTTTTTCCTAAGTTCAAAGTTGTGGAATTGTTTTAAAAGTTTGTTTTAAATTATTTCGTTTTGTACGTTAAAAAGTTTTAATACTGTACTATATATTTTGAGCTCTAAATATCAAGTTAAAAAAAACTAATATTTAATTTAGCGGAATTTCGCATTTAGAGGGTATATTTTAGTCCAGTTTTGAAGATAAATAGGACCTTTTTTATAAAACATTTTTATTAGCGGTGCAAAAAATTAAAAATTTTTATAAAAAGGGTGAAAAAACTCGTTTTTCTACAAGTATATGATTAAAATGAGCACATTTAAAACTTGTTCAAAATCGTTTTTTTCACTAGGCTATTACTAAGGGATTTAATGAAAAATGAAAAAATTCAATGAAATTTTTAATAAAAAATGTTTCATTAAAAATTAATCAAGGTCGCCATATTTCAGCAATCTTTCAAAGATCGGAATGTTTCTTTTTCTACCAAGTACAATAAGAAGTAGAAAATAAAAAATGATTCAATCCGGAAGGTCTAACGGCGATTAGCATCAACTTGTAGAGAAACGTCACTCGAAGAGACATATAATATGATGGTACACGCGAGATATCGTCATGCCGTGTATGCTAATATCAATTGGGACGGCGTTCTAGTAGATGACCGGAGAGGTTCTTCTTTAGCTTCTTTTTCGTTGCGGCGCACGCAATTGCCTCCGTCTTAATTGGCGCGTTCCCGCACTCGGTCGCGCCTCGTGTCCCGAGGCGCGGCCGGCTAAGCTGCATTCGACCCACGTCGCCTGACCGATACCCTAATGAAGCGCATTTGCATCCATATGCGACGTGCAAGAAGGCCAGACGAATTTCCGAACGGGTGGTAATTGCGGACTGGGGAAAGTGGCCCAAATATAGATGCCCGCGAGCGTCGCCGTAACGAAAACTGATGGCCATCACTTGGTTTCACCAAGGTTTCTACAAAAAAGAAAGATTAATACAAATTTCCGCTCAATTGAGAAGAATTTTCTCGAGACAGTATTTTCAAAATTGTTAATGGTGTTACAAAATATTACATTGGAGCGGAATAGTTTATTAAGAGGAATTATGTAAACGTACACATTTCGATATAATTTTTTTCGATGAAAACGATAAAAATTATTTTTTTGATTTTATATGCTTTCTTAGAATGCTGCATTTTTACTGCGTGATACAAAAATCCCAAGATTTCAGGGAATAAAATAATTTTTGAAACAGAAATTTAACTCTCAATTTACAAAAAAAAATTAACACATTTTCAGAAATTGATGTTTTAAAGTCATAATTCGAACAATTGATAAACAAAACATTTTTGAAACAATTTCTAAAAATTTTAAGTTATTTACTGCAAAACTATGATTAATTTCTTTAAGTGATTTACAAATTAACTAATCGAAACAATACAATCAAAAACAGAAACAATTGCGGTTCTTCTCGGAGTTTACAACGATAGTAAAAAGCATTTAAGCACTGGTCAGATAAAAAAGCGAATTGTTATGGAAGAGCTAAACTTCCATGGATTACGATCATAATCATTTGCATGCAATTTATTTAAATTCGCTCCTTAATTATGCGGGACGGAGACGGGAAAAACCACCTACCACGAGGACAAAAAGTGCTCAGAAACTACAATTTGGCGTCATCATTTTGATGGAGAAAGTATTAGTTTCATACGATTTTAATTACGTATCCCGGGTGCAGAAATATTATGGCGGAGAAACCTGTTTTTCGACTGGTAGTCTTGTTTTTCTGTCAACGTATCACGGGGTGGCAGAAAAAGCGACATCTCTTACGGTTTATACAGCAAGAATTTTCTTCAAGTACTTCAAAAAGGACGTTTCCTTTTCACGAAATGTTTTAATTTAAGAATTTCTTCTTCAGTTAAACTGGTCAAGGAGTAAAATATTTTGTTGGGTGACAAATTCGCAAATTGTTGTATTGTGATAAATGAGTGATTTCAAAAATATTTGATTTCAAAATTGGTTGCATAAAAACTAATTTACCAATTAAAGCAGAGTTTTAGTCAACAAGTGACGAATAATAGTAAAAAGTAACATCCACAATGAAAAGTGGCATTTTTCATTGGGCTTTGTATTTTTAAAAACTGTGATTTGCTGCTACCATGTGTCATGGGTTCTTTAAAATTTCATATGGTGTCTTATTTTAATTTTACGAAGTGATCTTCTACACCTATTCTAGTTTACAAGCACCGATGTCATATATATCACAGAAAGGAAATTTCTATGATATATACGTCACCTATATAACTTTTGTTTAAGTGCATGCACATCTGATTTAATAGCCATCTTCAATCATTATTTATCATCGACGTTGATAACTTCCTAACTTTAATCAAACCCTCCCATTCTCAACTTTGCTCTGAATGATCAGGCCTTCCTTATTACTTTTTGATGTCGGCGGGAACATGAAATCATCCAGCAGTCACATGCATTTGACGACTCTTATCATAAAAAGTCCCTATGCAGGATGTTCTTCGATCTTGACTCACATAATCATTCAGGGGCCATTCCGCATCAAGTCGCTTCGGCCACAAAGAAACATTCCTTTTGTTCCGCCCGTGCGAATAAATCTCACCGAGCAGCGGGCAATTGAAATGGAGGCTGGGGCACCGATAACCGGCTTAATACATTTTTAACGATGACCGATTACGAAAGCACATCCCATATTTCTAAGCGCGTATCGCGCATGCCAGATCGTAGTCCAGCAATTCCGAGCCTTGTTACCCGGAGCTATAGGAATCCCGTGCATCCAACCACTTAGAGGACTTTCGTTTGTCTTGAAATTATCGCTCTTCATATGACAGAACGGTTAATGCCTGACCTTGAAAAGTATTCGTCTCTTAAAGTCCAAGGGCATTTTTTTATCTCTGCAGGATCAAGGACTCTAATATTTTTTTTATGGAGTGAGAGTATTCTTATCAAAAGTGAAATATAACTTCTGTTAATTCTATTATAAAAATATTAATTGCACACATTCAAACTATTGATTACAAATTTCTAGTTTTGAACTTTAGTTTCAAAATTTAAGTATAAATTCATAAATTCAAAAGCATATTAATTTGAATGTGTATGCAAAATTTCACGTTTTTATCAAGTATTGTAGGAAAAAATTGTAGAAACAAAATTCTAAGACAAGATGCTTTCATTCCAAGTTTAAAACCAAAATGTTCATAACTCGAATACGAAAAAAAAAATTGTTTCTCCCAAATTTCACAACTATAGAAGATTTTCATAAAAATTTTGAAATCAGAGGTTTTTTTATCTGTATTTAATCGAGATATTTTTTATCCAAAATTTCATTTAAATAATGAAGCGAGAAAATCTGTACTCGAGTTTTGAAACTCGAATAATTTTATCACCAATATTTTAAACTGAAACGTTATTCTCTCAGACGTTAAAACAATATTTTTCAATTATAAAAACATATCATTCAAATTCATCACGCGTTCTACGTTGTTGCAGAAATAACGTCTGCTGGTGCATTCGTTGATTTAAAGTTATTACTACCATTTTAAGCACGTAACTCATGAGGGCACACCTTTACACTTGACGCGATAATTCAACGCCGTAATATCGTTATTCGTCAATCCGATCGGCGGTGGAATGCGGCAGTCGCAGGATGACAAACTTGGGCTCTACAGCGCCTTGTTACAAGCGGCATAAATCAATACGTGCGCATGCGGAATAAATCATCACCAAGTGGTACCCGTTTCACTGGATCGGCGCTGATTTTAATTATGGTCGGCAAATGATAAGCCCATGGTGCTGCCCCCGGCTATGGTTGCGCGGAATGTCGAGGTGTATGGTAATTCGCCATGTCAGACCACGGAAAAATGGAAGATCCTGTTAAAGTTGATGAACCGTATTCATAGTTTAAATAAAAATAAATCTATTGTTCAAAATAAAACATTTTCTATGCACAATTTTAACAATATTTAATAAATAACATAATTTTTCAATTGAAAGCAAAATTTTCATTCATTATTATTTAATTCTACATGCTTAAGTATTGAATACACTCTAAAAAGACAGTGCTACATAAATGTCTTAAATTAAGACATCAGTGTCTTAAAATAAGACGTTTGGTGTTTGAAACTAAGACACTTTTATAGCTTTAGTTTTAAGAGTGTAATTAAAGAAATATTTTTTTATGTAGAAGTATGTTGAACAGTACGAAGACAGTTTTGTGAGAATTTCTATTATGTTCATTTTTATTAATTAACATTATAAAATTCCTACGTCTACAAAGTGACAGTACCGAAAAAGTAGAAAATCTTGTTAGCAGTATTCTCAGCATACCTACCACTTAGACGATTCTTGCAGATCGATATCTTGATAAGAAGCTGTAATATAACAGATCTTAGAATCGATATCTATGCAGTTCAATATATTCTATTTCTTGCCCGCTAAACTGATCATTAAGGCGCCTGACTTTATTGGAGCACTGCCATCCATCTTGAGATATTAGATAATTGCATTTTTACCTGACGATAATCATTGCGTGATCGATCGAATAATTTATTGAACCAGTTTTAGGAGAATAATCGCTATTAATTTCAATAAAACATGACGTATGAATGAAGCGATTTAAATTCAACGCAAGGTAGACGGCCAACTACTAATGATTGATTCTACGAGCGGTTTATACGCTCGTACAAAAACGGTACTAATATTAATATCTTACATCCGGTTCGAATGTCATCTTTTTCATTCATATGTTTTATTACTCTGACAATTAAAATGATGGTTGGAAAATGAACGTCTTTATTTTTTAATTAAATTTGTCTTTTATGATGAGTTGTAATGGGAAATTTCATCTAGAAAATTGGAAAAACTTATTTTCGAAATATATATTTTAAATATATCTAATATTATATATTTTTTAATGTTCTGAATTTATGTTGGTTATTTTTTGTCTTGTAAACTCGATTTGTGGTTTACCTAGTAAATGTCTAAATTTTCACTACCCCGGTGAGTTGTCGAACTTAAATAATTTAATTAAATATTCATATAGTTAATTCAACTATCTATTTCTATGGGTGTATAACTTTGGAAACTCGAAACACCTGAATATCTCAATCGATTCCTTGAGCTATTTGCGATTTTGCAACCCGTTTCTCCGCCATTACGAATTCATCTCATATGTCTTTAATTCAAAAACGATTTTTTTAACCTGCATTATTCGATAATAAAGCTGCTGCCTTAAATGTTTATGATTTTCATTGAAGAATGTATTATTTTATATGATATTTCTTCTAATCTTTAGCATTGAAAAATATAAAAAAACACGATCTTTCGATTAACTTCGACAAATTTATTATATTTGATTGAAATCCTAAATTTTAGTAGTGTTTCCACTTTACGTGAACTGATGGAAGTAAAGAGAAAAGAGAAGATTGAAAAACACTATCAGAAAAGTGTTCGCTTGTTGCATAAGATACTACATCCGAAACCTGCGTGATAAAAAAAGTTATAAAACATTTATGATACTTGCATTTTTATTCCATACATAAAGTACGTTAACTTTACGTAGTTTTAACATACCTTGTTAGAAGAGAAAAACATTACATTTACAAATCTGCAATTCATTTCTTGAAGGGTGTAATACTGGCAGTTAAAAGACGAAAAGATTGTGGTGCTCAACTTTTATTTTTAAGTTCTTTTGTGTTCATTTTCACACACTATTCGGACGAAAAAACATAAATTAAACTAAAACCACTAAAATTATCATTTAAATCATAATTAGTTTATTATCACTTCAAGACTATTCAATGCATAAAATGTTCTTATACCCAATGGATGATTTTTCCGAAAAGTTGTATTCAAATACCGTCATTAAAGAGGGATTAAAAATCGTCCAAACAAAAAATCGGTCTCCGGGATGTAAAATGAATCGTCAAAATACAATGCGAAATTGAATATTGACCGTTAACAATCTCCACAGCAAAAAGCGCTCCGAGAAAAACTTTTTTGTACCAATTTTTTTCCGCGTTTGACGCTATTATTTTGCAGTCATAAGCTGACTCTTTCCTGAATCATTCAATTTAGCGGACTCAAACGCATAGGTGGTTAGTTCAATCGAATTACGTGAAAAAGTTCAAAACCACAAAAGTTAATGTATTGTAATAATTTATAATATAAAATCATATTTAATATAAATTTTCTATATAATTATTCGAATAATTTAATTAACATTTTTAAATTCTTATTTTAATTTATTTATTTAATTTTTTGTAATAATGTGCATTTTTGTAAAATAACCAGAATTCATGTGTTTTGTAAAATTTTCAACGTTGAAAATAGTTGAAGTTTGAATCAATATATAGCTTTTATGATAAATATGCAAGCACTAATTATTATTTAAAATAAAGCAAAAATTTAAAATAACTATTCTAATTTCAATTCGAAAATTGGAAACCAATAAGTCAAACAATTTCACGAACGAAATTTCCCTCAGAGATAAACTCGATTGTACATTTTAAATGACCTGTCCAAAAAGAAGCAAAATACATTTGTTACCGATTGATAAGGGCGAAAATAAGAATACGCAAGATTGGGAAATATCCGATTTCATTTAAGCTGAATACGCAGCTAGGACGAAAATGACGTGGAAGCAGTCCTATGCAAATACAGAGGAGGTAGTTGGGGCGAATGACCGACAGCGGACTTATGGTAAAAGGAACAAGTAGGATGGCACGTCAATACGGGTCGTCGTTACTTCGCGATAAACACAAACTAACAAAGCAATTCTGTTCGTTGGAGACTACATGCAGGAGACATAACCAAGCGAGGACTCAAACAGTGCAATCAGTACAGCTAACAAAGATGTAGCTGCGCGTTATGCTGAATCAAGAGAAACGGTAATGCCTCGCGCCAAGTACGTCCATTGTTATATAACGTATGTTTCCGCATATTTCCCGCAATTTATTAGAGCAACCGTTGATGTTATATGCAATTTCGCGAATCATGCGCCGGCCCGGAATCATCTCTTTTTAATTTCGGGTAGTTTTGTCCCTTTATTTGCGGCTCTATTTGCACTTTGATCTGTTTTCGGAACAGCTAAGTGAGTTCGCCACCACTTTGTTGTTTTTGCTAAATTTCAATTAAAATTGTTGTGCAAGCGGAGTGCTTGTGTTTAAATCATTTCATGTTATTTCTAACTGTTTATTCGTGGATTTTCGCAGCTTTTGAAGGGTGAAGTAATAAAGCTTACTCTAAAAAGGATTTTTTCAAAAAATATTATCATAGTTTTTGAAGTAAAAAAAGGATATTAATATTTTGCTGATAAATTTATGTGGAGAACAAAATATAAAAGTATTTCGCGAATCGTAATCTGTGATTTTATAAAATTACTCCAAGGATTATTCCAAGGATTATTAACATCAATAATTGCTGGAAACGAAAACAATTTCTGATTACGTTGACTTTCCACCATAACTGGAGTCAAACTTTTGTTTGATTGAAAATTTCCATATAACTCAATAAGACGGAAGATGAAAATGATAAAATCCTGATAAAAAGCGGTGAAAAATTGCATTTGAAAGTACAAGGGAGCATTGAACGTCTTAAGACCGTGGCCGGTTCGCTCCGAAATCCCGTCTAGTTATTATTATCCCTGAATTTATATTTCAAAAGACAATTTAACGTTCTCGAAATGTACACAGTTTTTATCCGAAATAATTTAATGCCATTTACATATTTCTGGAGCCTTTCTTCGTCGTACTTTGAGCGTCAGCGGCCCTTTGTTGAATCTAAATTGAAACGCTGAATTAATCGACAAATCCCACCTTAATCCACGAAAGACCTGAATAGACCGTTAGTCATTACCGTGCTTTTCTACAAGAAAATGGACGTTATCTGACGCAGTTCGCTCTGATTTACGAGAATCGTTGGCGAAGCGGTGGAACGGCCGATGAAAAAGCCTGTGAAAGGATCGTAATTCAAGGTGTATAAGGGCACTGCATTGTAACAACAATAATATTACAGGGATTGAATAAATATTTTCGAGTAACCCTTTCGGTTCGCGCGAATCACTTCGAGTTATTGCGTCTTCGAAATATGAGACCCATATTTCGCGCGGACGCTTGACGTATCCAATTATACGTTTCCCCGCATGAATAATTAATATGACAATAAATTCTACCAGCGGAATTGTATCTTTGTCCCTCGATGGAATTTTAATTACAATAACACCTTGAGCCCAAAAACCTATTGACCTTAATTGAATAGGTCAAAGGTGGACTGTCACGAAAAAAATCTTTTTTTTCAATAATGATTTGATTGTTTAAAATAATTATTATTAAAACCTCAAAAAATGCATCACAAAAGTCATTATCATATTATTCAATATTAATGAAAAATATTCATAAATGCATATTTCTCTCATTTTTTTCAAGGAAATGGTAGTCATTAGTGACGAAATTAAATTAATCAAATTTGCATTCAATATTTCCGATTTTTTCGAATAAATTTCTAGTTTAGTGGGAAGACAGTTTTTTATATTTTGTGAATCTTATTATGTGTTATAAGATCTCACTTCGCATAACAAAGGGTCCATCTGTCGTCCCCTAAGCTCTTGAAAATATACTCTTTTTCATGCCGCCAAGCAAAACCTTCTGTTACTAAACCGTCGATACATGTTTATATCAAAGTACCATATTTGTGACCAATAAATGAGAATCATGTAGTGTCATAAATGAACAAATTTTTATTATAAACCATAATTTAATTCAAAAATATAAATTCAAATTTTAAAAATGTCCGATAATGGTATAACATGAATAAAGAATAATGAAAATTTTTTCTTAAACATACTTTTAAACATTATTTATTTAAACTTATTTTAGTAAATATATAAATTAAATTTTAAGTCCAGTTATATTTATGATTAAATAAATAAATTTGTTACAAAATTTATACATGTAAGAACAATTACATTTCTGAATTATACTATAGTGCAAAGATAAGATATACATAATTCGTCTGAATACACAATTATATACAGTCTAATTAGATAAAAAATAACGTTTCCAAATTAGTTGTGCACATTCAACGACCAACGTAAATTTGTTTATTAAAAGAATATTCTATTACAGTCAGAGCTAATTAAGCTCTCAAATTGCTTTTTACCTGCCCCATACCAGCGGCGAAAATTGTTCCCATAAATGCCTGTCTTTAAAATTAATATTTGCGGTGGAATTATTTGAATAGAATGTAAACGATAATTCGAGTTTCATATTTAAAAAACTCATATGGTGAGCGACACTCACGCGCATTGCGTTTAATATTTTATGAAAAATCGCGACTCGCGTCTGCGGTTTCATTTGGTACGATAAAATCAACCTACAATGTACGTTAAACGTACTGAATTGTGGAAACATAAATTACGCAGTCGCTCATTGTTTCGCTGTATTTTTGCTATTACTTTTGTTAGTTTTTTAATTTTCACGAGATGGAGTTTGGCATTGAAAAGACAGTTTGCACAAATTATCTTAGTCTACATTATATGAATTAAATAGGAAGAAAATGTTTTCCTTTTTTTAATGTATGTAAGTTTATGAATTACAAAATATATTTTTGTAAATACACTATAGAGAATG
>JABFPQ010000709.1:0-10438 GCA_022817265.1 Masnerella sp. ZL-2020
GAAAGACGTGACAGTGAAGAATGCCGTCAAACGTCAAACGATTATCGTATTCAGCGTGCGAATGTCAACCGGTATATGCACTCTCGCACACTCGACTCGGATCCCCGCGCATTATGCGTGTTTGCGTTTCACGTCCAGATTCCGAGACAAAGTACAATTTATTTTCGCCCAAATGGAGCAGCTAGTCGTGTCGCAGAGGTCACGTCCGGCGGGTTCCCGAACTTATGAATATGTCGCGCCACCTTTGGCTTCGGTCAGACGGGTCTTCTTTAATGATTATTGTATCGCCTAATGGGATGAGTGTCAAAGGTCAGTTGGGAAACGAATGTTTTTTTTGAGAACATATTTTTGTAACGGTTGGCAATTTTTCGTTGATATCGCTTTTGAATGTTCTTGTTGTATCATTAACCGTCCTCGGGTCAACCTTGATCATTGTTGTCCTAGCGTTTATACATTTTTGTCAATTTTCGCTTTTTTGTTGGGTATATATATTATTGTCTTGTATAATACACAGAAAAAACTAATGCAACGTTTTTAGATCAAAGTCAGAATAAGTTCAAGGTTTTTGCCTAACATTCGCGTGTTTTGTAGTGAAATTGTTATAAAATGATGGTATCATTTCAGACGGAAGCCAGCTTGCAATTAATAAGCGCCCGAAACAAATATCGTGATTATATATACAATTTCATGCAAAGCGGGCTGCATTAATAACGAATCTTCAGTCGGATAAAACAGCCGCGTCATTCGCATGCAAATCAGACCTCCGTTCTTATCACTATGCATAAGCGTGTCCGCCATAAGAATGCTTCATTCACCGGACAACACTCGAATATTTCTGCTTCCGGTCTGACGTCCGTCGTCGATTCCCCACGGATTTTGACACGGGATTGAGTTACGCGTGCGACTGAAAAAGTTGATTGGATTCATCATTTCCACTCGCCATTTATCTTTGGCTCAGCTTCGCTCTGATTTATGCCGCAACTGCTAATGTTGAATTTGCATTAGCTTCATCTTTCTATACATCAATGTTCTGCGCTTATAATCTATCAATAATTATCGGTGATGAATTGTGCAACAAAAGAATTCTTTTTTAATTCACGTTTTAATGTTCATGAGGCAAATCTTATTTTGAAGTTTGAAATTTTAAAGTTTTGAATGCAAAATTTCATTTGAAATTCATTTTGAAAATTAAAAAAAAAACTTGATTTTGTAATTTTTTTATGTAAATAAAAATATTGTTTTCCGAAATGTCAATTTTACATCTAAAAATCATTTAATATTCATGATATCATTTCGTAGAATTCTTCATATTATTTATGCCAATAATTGTAGTTTGAAATATTTTCTGAAGTGGAATTTCGAAATCCTCGTAATTTATGAACAAATTGCACGAGTATTATGTAAAAAATACATACGAATATTATCAGTTTCGTCGAGTTGGGTTTTTCGTAAATCGCCAATAACCTATTTCGATACGTTTTCGTATATTTTCAATATAAAGATTTTCCATTTCGCGAAAATATCTTTTAGAAAGATGGAGTATTTAAATAAGAAATTTTCGACAAACATACATAAATATCTTTTCACTATTTACTTATTTTAATAAATAAATATATTTTCTGTGTAGTAATATTACAAATATAAATGCGAAATGTAAAATGAAACAAACGAAACTAATTTGTTTGTTATTACATAATTACGGTTATTAGTTTTAGTGGTAATTAGCAGATACAAAAAATGAGTAAAGAATCGAGAATTTTCTTTAATGAAATGGAGAGCATGAACCCTTCATTTTAGGATTAAATTCAACTCGTTGTGTAACTTTTTTTCTCTGAACGAGGGAGAGGAAAACGAAGTTAATCATGCAATTAAATTGTATGCAACTAATATAAAGCTTGTTACATAAAATTTATGAATTCAGAAAATTGAACAATTATAATAAACTGTTTTGTTCTATTTTTAACAAATTATCCGTAACGCACTGTAAAAAATAACTTTGTAATGTTTTCTGAGAACCTTCAGAAAAATTTATTTAATGATGAAGTTTGACATTGTAAATCACATACTTTTACATTGTACAAAAATTAAAAATGTTTGCGGTTTTTTTCTAATTTACGAAATGGAAACAATTTTTTTAATTGTAAGACATTTGCCAAAATAATAAATTTTAATTTTATACATTTTTGTTCATACTTTAATCTGCATAATGTTCAGGTAATTAAAAATTAAATATGACCATATAAAATAACTACAAGAAATACCTTGACAAAAGTTTTACAAGTTCTGACTAAAGTCGTAAATTTTTTTGTCGCTTTTTTAAATAACTTTGTAATAAAAATTCTTTCATTGTACTTTACGACACTTTTATATTTTCAATTTTTAACTTCTTATTTATTATTACCATTAAAAATATATTTTCCTTTTTATGAACGTTCATCCACGAATTTCCAAGGCCCATAAATAAATTACAAACTCCCAGCATCTATCATACTTAGCCGTACAAAATTGTGTACTAAGTAGACTCTGGCCCCAACTGCCCGTATAATGAATCGATAAATCCAAACTTTTCCGATCTTCTTCTCTCGTATTAATTGCTCTTCCCAACTTTCGCTCATCGCGCGGCTGGTTTACGCGGTGAAATTGGTCTAACATTGCGTAATGAAGCAAAAGATCGCCTTTTTCTGAAACCAACAAAATTCACTTCCAGCTCGTAAATCTTACAACAAAAAATAACAATAATTCTACTTTATTACCAGGTTGAAACATCAAAGTCACTTTTATGGCATTTCCTGCGTTGATGAAAGTATTGATCAAGTCAAAATTTTTTTCTACTCGCAAAAAAAAGCAAAAATTAACTTTTGATTACGAAGTGCGATATTTTATATTTAAATACATGTTCAAGAAAAATCATGGAAAATGTGTAATTCATGAAATTGTACGATTATTTTAAAAGCTTCGTGATTTTATCGTAAATTTCAGAAAAAATAAAATATTTGCAAAAATCAGTTTTCTGCAGTGTATAGTTAATTGTTATTGTAAAAAACATTAATTTTTAATTACGTCAACAACATTTGCAAAAAATGACGAAGAAAATAATTTGTGCTAATTTATACGAACAAAATTCCACTAACACTTTTAATAAAAATTTGTATTTCAGACAATACTTTTCTTTTGCAACACAAAACATTATTCCAGCTTCGATTCGGTTTTTTCTTCGAGAAAATGACGATAATCGAAAACAATGGTCTACATTTCAACGTCGATATATATTGCGCTTGTTATCGGCAGCGAAGCATATGCGTGTTCCGTCGCTTTTGATTTCCGCTTCGCAAGAAGTTACGCAACCATAATGCCGCGCTATTGGATTTCTTCCTTTCAGAAAACACAAAAGTCAGACGTAAATGCCAGTTTTACATTCAGGTGTCACGTTGACGAATTCGTTTTCCGCAGATCGCATTGCGTAAATTGAAACTGCGCCTTCGCAGTGGTACGAGTCGCTGTTTGGTCAGACGAATCGCATAACGAGGTGCAAATTGGTTCAAAACGAAGATTTGTTCATTTTTATGAGATTATTTAACATTTCTGATAAACATTCAAGGAAATATACGGAAAAGAAATTAATTAAAAGTGTTACATCGAATATTGTCAATTAAAAAATGAAGATTTATTATGAAAGAATTAAAATTTTTAATTTTTGCAGATTTGGATATTTTAATGCAAAACTAATAGTCAATCATATATGGTCCATATATGATCTAAATATGACCTATATATACTCAAAAAAAGCAATTAACAAATTAAACAAAAAAGTTAAATAACATCTACTTTAATTACTTATTTAGATAACAAAAACTTTTGAAAAACATGTTTTGCTAATTTCAACACAACATTTGTGTTGAAATTGAATCATCTGGAAAAATACATTACACTATTTAATTTTCTATTGAACTTTAAACATTGAAACTATTTTTCATCATGAATATTTATGTGCAAAAAAGTTATGCACACAGAAAATTGCTCGATATAAAAGGAATAGCTCGTATGGCCTGAAGCACATGTATAGGAACTAAACTTTCTTGGGCGCCACATCTCATTAGTGGGGCGTTCGTCGACGCAAAACTTGGACCAAAAGCCTTCGAGAAATGAGAAAACTCGAGCTTGTCTGGCGTTTGACGTGGCACAAAATGTGAACGAAATTCCAAGTATGAATATTAATATTAGTCGACGATGACATAAAGGCGCCACTTATTCCTCCGAGATTACAAGTTACTTTGTTTGTTGAGACAAGAAAAATAGATGTTGCTTTATGTTAACTTTGCGTATGATGATATTTTGTTTGCGATGAGTTTAAACGTTAAAAGTTGTTTTGATTTTACATTAATATTTCGTATTTTTAACAATACTAAAATGATTTTAATTTGTATGTTTTAGATGAAATTATTTTGTTTAAGTTTAAAGAAAAATCATATAATAAAATTTTTAATTTGAACTTTTCAATGGTACACAAATATTTCGTAGATATTGAAGAAAAAACGATCTCATTTTATTATATAAGAATATTTTTTAATAAATTATTCAAATTAAACGTTAAAAGTTGTTTAGACTTTACATTAATATTTCGAATTTAAACAAATGCAAAAATGGATTTTAATAATTACGTCGTAGATGAAATTATTTCGTTTAAGTTTAAGGAAAAATAATATATTCTAACTATATATATTCTAACTTTCAAATTTGATATGATACAAAACTATTTAGAAAAAACGATTTCATTTTATTAAAAACATTTTTTAACAAATTATACAAATTATTACATTAACTGGAAAAGAATATAATTGTCTCACTGTTTTTCTCATTCGCTTTATTCGACATGTTTTTCTATTAATACGATATGAAAAAAATTAATAAACGAATCCAATTACCGAAGAATGAAAAAGAAACAGTAAGCAGTCAATCAGAAGTAGAGTTTTTCTGGCGAATCGATCAGCGCACGTTATTCAATAAGCAAAAAGGTAGACAAGAGATGTGACCTCGAGAGTTGGCGTTATTTTAAAATTAAAACGAAAATAAAAGAGGCACCGAAGGCCGGATAATATTGCATTGTAATTTCTAGTTTTAGTTTTAATAAAGATTGTGTAAAATTAAATTGAAATTTCATTCGCGTTTCGTTGTTCCCTATCTGACTGAAAATCGGTACGGCAGATAAAATACGGTCTGGTGAGCAAACCAACGAGCGAGAGCTAGAAAGGAGCCTGGGAGTATCTCCATCTTCCTCAAGGTAAGTTGCTTTTTTTATTACTAAAAGATTATTCCTTTATCTTTCTTTAATTTCTCCTTTTTACTTGTACGGCGTTTTAATCTGGCTAGCCCAGGGTAAAGAGTCACCACGCTCTGACCCGAAAGTAGCTGATTAATTAGTTCATTTTAATTAGTGATTTTTAGAATCACTAAGTTACCGACCCCCTCTGGGACGTAACACAGTACAGATTGGTTCAAAATAAGAATATAATAGTGATTTTCAGTAGCACCACCACACCATAGTTATAGTTTTATTTCGGTATTCCGAATTCAATAATTGGTAAACTTGTATTAAGTTGATATCACTGTAAAAATTTAGTTAGTAAACTTTCGGTAATGACCGAAGGGAAAGAATCAATTCAAACTAAGCCTAGTTTAATTGTTTTAGATTGTGTTTCTGTCCACATTGAATTGTAATTAGTTGACTTTAATGGGAGCCAATAGCAGCTGAGTATTTGAAAATATTTAAATTGGAAAAAATTGGATCAAAATGTAAATCAACATGAAAAACCCATTCTAAATTGGTTTTAATTGTATTGAATATAAAAAGTTTACAATAATTTTATACAATTTTTTCCAAGCTGCTATTGACTCCTATTAAAGTTGGTTTATTACAATAAGCGTAACTAAATCTGAGATGCATTTTGGACTCAAAATGGCAATTCAAACTCAAATTGGATTTAATTGATTTTTGTTTGCTGATTAATTTTAATTAGATTATTAAAATGTTGATGTGCATATATAATATAATCACATCTTTAGTCAATGATATAATTATGAGCTGGGATTCTTAAAAAACTAAACACAATGAAGTTAGCTACGTTGTTGATCAGAAATGCGCTCAATCACATGTTCATCAAGCTTAATTTTAATGGCGCATTCACAACACAACCTGACTAAATGTATCGATCAATCGATTATCCAATTCATTGATTTTTCATGAACTTGTTTCATTTTCATAATTTTTATGGATTACACAATCATTGGTTATTTGGATTCAATTATGCGATTTCTGCCAAATAGTTCTGAACAAGAAACATTTGATTATTGTTTGTCAGAAAATATGCTTCTAATGCAGATATCTTATTGCAATATCTAGTAAATAATATTTTAAATCAATAATAATTTTCATAAACAAATTCAATTGCTGATGTCGAATTAAAAAAAAAGTATTCACCATAGGCATATAATCTTTTTATAATATTATATATAACATTATATTATAAAATATATTCTGGCTAGAATAAACAAAATGATTATAAACAGTACAAAACCAATTTTTATTCAAATTATTAAGTAAAATTTTAACATTTTAATTCATCAACGTGCCATTTTTTATAACATTAATGAAAAAAGGAAATAATTATCACCAAAAGTATTACATACGAATTCTTAATTTATGGAACATTTTCCTTGAAATATTTCAAGAAAAAATATGCGATTTAATCGACGACTGATGAATATGACATAAATATTGAAAATTAATTAACGTTCATAAAAAAATCCAAGACAATTATTCAACTAGAATCGATAAATTTAACCAAATATCAATCTACGCTAATCAATATCGACAATTCTGAGTTCATCAAATTCTTAAATCTCTTAACAAAGTTGAAAACCTATCATTACTAATGTCAGCCAAAGTGTTACGAAATCCAGTTAAATTATCTGATATTCAAAACAAACATCTTCAATGAACTATTACATTGATCGTACAAAAATATATAACATACGCTCATACGTTATCTCAACAATTCCTTTTTTTCTCTTTTTTTTGCCTGTCTTTTTACATTTTTCTCTGTCTAATTATCTACGCTTTTAACAACAACATAATATCCTCATTATTCAAAAAAGTAGTAACCCGCCAGGTACACTCGTAAGGCAAAGCGAACTGACTCAAAAGATCCCTAACCACCTCATGTCCTTTCTTCAACAATTTCATCCTCTCCACGTATGTCTTCACCAATCGCCGAATAATCGCGTGGTAAAGCGGAAACTCCTTTCCAAAATTCGGATCCTCGACAACGCTCAGCATTTCCGGTCTACCCAAAAAGCAAGAAATCTTATTCGACACTGACGTCACGACGTCGTACAACGACAGCTGGCAGTTCTCCATCAACCTTCTGTTCCTCATCTTGTCAAGCTCGACCTCGCACTCGGCGGTGAAGACTATCCAGTCTTCCGCCATTGCGCTGCATTTCTTGTACAAATCCTGCTTCTCTCTCTCCTGCTGCTTCTTCAGCAACCGTAGCTTGACAACGTGCTTGGCCACGTCGACAAAAAAGACGCTGCGCTGGCCATTGTTCCGCTGCACCGCGGTCTTGTTTTCAATGTCCTTGATCCCTAAGTCCGCTCCGGCGTCGAGCAAATACGTCACGAGACCTTCGCGGTTGCTTCGCACGGCAAAGTGCAACGGTGTCGCGCCGAGGTTGTCCTGGCAGTTGGGGTCGGCGCCTTTGTCCAACAGGATCTTCACCGAGGACATGTCGTCGTGCTTCACCGCTACGTGTAATGGCGTCAGACCATTTATGTCTTTCAGATTCACCTTCGCGCCACGCTTGATAAGACAGCTCAATATTTCACTCCGCGTCGCGGCGTACGAGAACCGCAACGCTTTATGCAGAACACCGTCGCAGTGTGGTCTCGCTACTGCGTTGATGTCGGCGCCATGTTCGAGGATCAGCTCCACCATGGCGACGCTGTCGCGCGCGGCCTTGTGGATCGGTAGATCTTTGAGGCCGAGGTTCACGTCCGCGCCGCGTTGCAGCAGCAGCGCCGCCATCACGCGGTCGCGCATCTGGATCGCGCGGATCAACGGCGTCTGCATCTGCGCCTCGGACACCAAGTTCACGTCCGCACCGCGGTCCAGGAACAGCGCCACCATCTCGTAACTGCCGGCGTTCACCAGGGACAGTAGCGGTGGGCAGCGGTCGTCGCCCATGGCGTTGATATCGGCGCCGTGCTCCACGAGCAGTCGCACCATTGCGTCATCATAGAAGTTCACGGCGAGATTCAGGGGGCGCAAGTTCATCGGTCCCGGGGCATTTATATCTGCACCGTATTTCAGTAACACTTCTACTAGCTTAGGATCAGTTGCGTAAACACCGTAATGCAAAGCAGTCGCCCCGTGCTGGTCCCGCAGGTCCGGGTTGGCGCCACGCTGGAGCAACAGCTCCACCGTCTCCAACTGCCTTTCGATTACGGCGATGTGTAACGGAGATAATCGGTTTTTTTCGCTGCAAACGATGTTTATCACACGAGTTAGTTTCAACATGTTCTCGACACCGTAAACGTCGTTTACATGGCACTCACACCGCTTGTTGCCTGGTTTTTGAATGTCCACCTGGGCACCGCTGTCCAACAGCTTCTCCGTCAGCTTCGGTATGCCTGTCTGCACCGCGTGGTGCAGCGGCGACCATCCCTGGTTGTCCATGACGTTCACCTTTGCTCGACGACAAAGAACCTGCTCCACTAGCGTCAGGCTCTTCATCTTCACCGCGCGGTGCAACGCGAATTCTTCATCCGGTTCCTGATAGTTCACGTTTGCGCCGTTTTCTAACAGAAACGTAATATTGTTCACGCTGCGTTTTCGAAAAGCGTAATACAGAGGTGATAGTATTTTACTTCACAAATGGGAAAAGTAATTTTTAACGAGTGCGAAGTTTACAACACGAACCGAAGGCGAGTATTGTAATCGCACGAGTTAACAAATTACTTTTCCAACTTGTCAAGTACAATATTTTATCTAACGTGGGAGAAAAAAGCGCTTTTTCGTGTGAATAAGTGGGAAAAAGCGCAATTTTTCCCTCAAGTTAGATAAAAAAAATTTTTTTTTAATAACTTTGGTAGGATTTTTGGGATTTAGATTGCATTCTGAAATAAAGAATGCTTGTTTAGCTAGAGAAAAAAAAGTTCAATCAAAATTCAAATTGTTTATATATAATGTTCATAACAGAGTAATGATTATTGAATAATTTTGTGGATCTTTATATATCAAGTTGTATACAATTTTTGAAGAAAGAAATATATATTTCAAAAACGTTAACTAAAGTTGTTATTGAATATTAGTTCCTTCAATTGACAAATATAATATATGCCGAAGCGGGGCAAAAATTAAACACTTTGAATTACTTTCACTGTTTTATAACAAATTATCGAATATTTCTTTTAACTTTTGCAATGATAAACCTAATAGTAATTTAATGAAAATAATTTACAAAAGATGTAGCATAAATATATTCAGTATATTGTTAGAATAATAAACAAAAATTGTTAACCTCTGTGTTTGGTTAAATAAATAAAATTTGTATTTTTCATCAATAATAGTATCAGATTGTCAAAGACTGGTCACCTGTCAAAGACTGGGTACTTTACCTTATAATAAATAAAAACAGTTAAATACAGAGTAATAATGATTTTTACATCTTGCTTATAAAACTAAGTCCCAAAAATTGATATTAAAAAAAAAATTTTTTTTCTTCATAACATATATACAAATAAAATAAAATTTCAAGTGCATGTCTTTTTTGACAAATACCTTCTTTTTGTTGTTCAATTTCAACTTTTCCTTGTTTACTCCTCAACATGTAATTGTTCATAATGATCTAAAAAATACATATAAAAAGTGAGATTTAAACAAAAAATATTGGCATTATTTACAATAATTTTAAACTTAAAACAACACTATTTAATTTAAAGATCAATTTCAGCAAATTCAATTTTTTCAAAATTTAATTTGTTGAAGTGAATATTTGTCCTAGACAAATAATATTAAATGTAATTAACAATTCAACATATATATTTATTTGTTGAACATATCATTTAATTTTCTCCCCAATATGAAAATATTATTTGTTTAGATGACCCTACTTGCAAAAATATTCATATATAATATTTTAATAACCTAAAATTTATAATTCATTAATTTGTCATGCATCAAATTTCTTTTTATAACTACATAATAATCCTAATGTTTATAATGATATATAATAACCAAAAAGGTTTGTTTTTCCAATATACTAAAACCAAATTTGCAAACTCATTTGGAACATATATATAACATATACTTATAATTGTATTCAAAATCTATTTAAAATACCAAGCTCTTAATTAACAAATTAAAAAAAATATCGATCAAACA
>JABFPQ010000710.1:0-10435 GCA_022817265.1 Masnerella sp. ZL-2020
GAATTAAAATTATATTCTATTAATAATAATATTAATGAATTCTTAATGGGATCCACTTTTTGCAAAATTATATTTCCATAGAAAGGAGCAGTGCAAAACCTAAGATATAAAAAGACAATTCAAATTTGGAGAATACAAATTTTTAAAAAGATAAAAATGTTAAAAAACTTGTTACACTGATAAAAATGTTAGAATATTGTCATAACAAAAATAAAATGTACAGAAATATAAATTGTAAATGATATTTTCTATCAAAGTAAGAATATTAGTATTATTATATAATCCCATTCAAGTAATAGTCGAATTGAATTCAAAAACGTTTTCGATCATTTACATAACGTACACGATGTAAAATTTATATAAAATCACAAATCACTATGTTTATTTTCTAATTTGTACACATTCTAAGAAGTTTAAATCCAGATTTGAAACACAACTACCTTTTAAGTAGAAGTTTAGAAATTTTTTAATGCGTCATTATTAGATTAAGGCGTGTGAAATTGAATCATTTTGTTAAGTGCTAGAAAGTTTTTTTTGTAAATAATGCAACTTATTACAGAGGTAGTAAATCAAATATTTTTTTGTAAAACAAGTATATTATTTTAACTCCATATTTAAAACAAAAATTAGCTACATCCCAAAATTTTTATATTTTGTTATCTCTTTTTTTTATATTATCAAAATTAGTTTAAACAAATTTTTCACAATTAAGAAAAAAAATTTTACTATTATTAAATTAGAATGTAAAAAAATATTTCTTGATATTGAAACTAAAAATTGGAAAAATCCTCAATTCTGTACTAATTCTGTAAACTCTCAAAAATTGAATTATTCAAAGATAAATAATCAATTAAAAAAAGTAAAATCAAGTAATATTTATAAAAATTATAAAACTATAAAACTCCAGCTCAATTCTACCATTTCAAATTTCCTCAAACTTTCCTCAAAAAACTTCACCGCGATTCGTGCCATATCTCAATTCAACATTAATTTTCCAGCCCAACAACAGTATATAATTTTCAAAACCACTCTTCCCTCGAATTACATAAAAGCAGTACAATATTTATCACATTAGAAATTCAGTTCCGCAAAATCTCATAAATATTTAAATTGCCGGCATTGACATTACTATATGAAAATCGCATTAACTAACACTCCAACTTTTAAATCAACTGTTTATTCTGCGACCAAACTTAAATTTGCAAAGGTCCAGAAACTACGAGTCACTTCTCCAGTAATTTTCGCACTTTTCCATCTCCTGCACATTAATTCACCTTATTCCATCGCGTGCAAATGACATAATGCAAAATGACCTAATCACTTTTATGATTATTTTATTTTAATAGTAAAATTAATCGTAATTGTAATCGTAATTTTAATCGTAATTTTAATCGTGATTTTTAATCTCAAGTTTCATACCCTCGTAAATTTCAACTATTACTAAAAACGTCGTAAAACGTTCTAATTATTATCACAGTTGTTATAAACTTACTATATAGCACTATTATTATCATTAAATCAGAAAAAGTCATTTACATAAAAGTTTATACGTAACGGGGTGAGATAATTAATACGCAATCGTCACCTCAACTTTAACTTTCGTTTTACTACAGTTGATAATTGATTGACAAAATTTTTCATTCATCATGAGATTTTACAAATTTACTTCAAAAGTTAATTAATTTAATAAATTTACTTTTTTGAAATTTGGAAATTATCAGAGACAATTAAATTAATTCTAAATGAACTTACAAAGATCTTCATGGTGTATCCTTAAGATATTGATCTCAACACAACTTAAAACAGTTCAATAGACTGATAACGAAAATCGAAAGGACGTGCGCACCGCGATGATCGACTGCGATATGGGAGAAGAGAAGATTCGTCTTTTATACCGACTCTCACTTTACCCCTACTCAACAATTCGTTAAATATGAATGCTTTTATATGGTTTATGCATTACTTATTCCAGTATATGCTATGCAACTTATTTATAAAACCACATCAAACATCAAACCACATCTTGAATTAATTGACGCTTTTATATATCTTTAAAATTAAAATATCAATCCCCTCCCTAAAAATTTCCAAACCCAAATATCAAAACAAAAAACAACATCCTATAATTTCAAATAAAAACATCAAAAAAACATCTTTTTAAATTTTTTTTAAGTTTTTTTTATTTTTACTTTTGAATAAGTAGATGCGAATTGATGGTGATGATGATTTTGATGATGATGTTGATGATGATTTTGATGATGATGATGATGATTCTGATTACGATGATGATTTTGATGATGACGATGATGATAATGATTTCGAGATGATTTTGATGATGATTTTGATGATGTTGATGTTGATGACGTAGGCAAGAAGACGTCACGCCTTGTCGACGAAATTGCGGCCCATTGATCGTCAACTTTTAATTACGAAATTGCACAATCCGCGGCCCGAGGAATTGCCACTGTTACTTTCACACGGCCCGAGACAACGTGCTCGAGAATCAAGCCTAGTCGACTGATTCGATTATGGAAATCCGCGGAAAAATGGTGGGACCTTTTTAGACAATGCGCTTCGAGTGCTTTCGACATCAACACTGGTCTTTTCCAAACAAAAATCATCAATTTCTTCCATTGATAAGCAATTTCTTTCGCTCACTTTTGTATTCAAATTAGCACTTTTCCAATCGTTCATTCTCCAGAAGAAACTGCAAAAAATAGATATATATAATTAGACATTGATAAAATTCCAAAAAACTAAATAATAATTGAAAAAAACGTAAAAATAAAAATTAAAAAAAAAAATTCCCTAAAGAAACTAGACAGATTTATAGAAATTTTTTTATTTCAATTTTTACATTTATTTTTATTTTCATTTCTATTTTTAAATTTGTATGGAATTTTTATTTTTATATTTTTTATGGACGACACAAAGACGACACATCGACGCAAATTTTTGGACAGTTCGCCTCGATCACGTTGAGCAATTTTTCGCCTCACGACGATCCGCAAGCTAGACAAAAATGAAATTACGTCACGTTATTATAGACAAATATTTCGCAAGCCGAGTGATTGGCTGCAATGGAGAAGACAAAATTTCGAGCGTTAGTCGCTGACGCAACGCGCTCTTCCTAACACGGCTTTATGTAACGGTGCGTAAGCGAGGTGCTTTTTGTTCGCGACGAGAAACTTTTCTACTTACATATACAAGGGCGCGGCATTGACACTAGACAAGGCGCGAAATATGGTTCTGAAAAAAGAAATGTGCAAAATTTAGGTGAAATTGTAAAAGTATTAATATTAGTACTAGTAACTTCTGGTAACTAAGTACTAGAAGTTAGTATTTGAATTGTAAATTATGATATAATGTAGAAATTGAAATTTCAAAAGAAGTTTTTTTATTATTTTTTAGGTGAAATTTAGGAGGAAAATATTTTTATTCGAAATTTGGATATTTACCTTCTACTTGTGGGGTATAATGTGTACAATGAGGTTGAGATTTGCCTTCTGTTGTTGTTCTATGTTGTGGTTGATATACTGGTACCATTTGTGGTACCATTTGTGGTACCATTTGTGGTACCATTTGTGGTGACATTTGTGACTGCATTTGTGGTACCATATGTTGTGTCATATGTGGTCCCATATGTTGTGTCACATGTGGTCCCATATGTTGTGCCATATTTGGTACCATTTGTTGTGACATTTGTGGTGCCATCTGATGTGACATTTGTGGCACCATTTGTTGTGTCATTTGTGGCATCATATGTTGCGACATTTGTGGCATCATATGTTGCGACATTTGTTGCATCGTATGTTGTGACATTTGTGGCATCATGTGTTGTGACATTTGTGGCACCATATGTTGTCCCATATTTGGCATCATTTGTTGTGACATTTGTGGTACCATATGTGGTTGCATTTGTGGTACCATATGTGGTCCCATTTGTGACTGCATTTGTGGTACCATTTGTGGCACCATATAAGTCATCATCTGTGGCACCATATGCTGCGTCGTTTGTGGTACCATTTGAGGCACCATATGACACACCATCTGTGGCTCCATCTGATTCGTCGTTTGTGGTACCATCTGTACAGGTGAACATTCTATCCTCACTTCCTCTGCTTGTGTAGGTTCCTGTTCTGCCACAACCTCTACTTCCTGCACACCACTCCTCTTCGTTTCTTCCGTTGGACCCACATCTTTTTCTGCTACACATGCACATTCCATTTGAACTTCTGTCTGTGCAATGTCTTGTTCTGGTACCAGTTGAACTTCAACTATCCTCTCCACTTCTGGTACTACTTCTATGACTGGTTCTACACATACTTCAGGTTCTGCTTGTGGTTCTGGTACTATTTCTATGACTGGTTCTATATGTACTTCAGGTTGTGTTTGGCATTCTGGTACCATTTCTATAACTGGTTCTAAATGTACTTCTGGTACCATTTGTTCTTGTGGATTCTCTTGTTCCTGAGGACACATTTCCATTTGTGGTTCTGTTTGTACTTCTGGTACCATTTCTACTTCTACTTCAGGTACCACCTGTACTTCAGGTATACATTCCATTTTTACTTCTTGAGTGTGTGCACATTTTTCAGGTTCCTCCAAAGGAACCAAATTTCCTGGTAGTAGATAACTAAAAAATGAAAATATACTTCAATAATCATACTTCAATAAACATAGTTCAATAATCATACTTTGATAAACATATTTCAATAATCAATTTCCAAACAATAACATTCAATCTGTTAAAAAAACAAACTCATCTACGATCTTAAAATATTGACCTACATTTTTGCAACTGTTTTCTCAATGTCAACTTTTTAACTGACACCTGACCGTCCCAAATCTTCATAGACAAGATCGAAGTTTATGAAAGCAGAATGATTAGTCAAAAAACTGTACCTCACGTTGTACGTGGTATAGTCCTCCATTGGCTTCGTGGGCCGCTCATAATCACGTTTTTTGTTCCACGTGATTTCAACTTGTTCCACTGGTTCCACCGGCCTGTAACTCAGACGTTGCACCGTTTCCGCTTCTAGAGGAACTGTGCTCTTTTCGTATTTCCTAACTGGAGCAAATGACTTCACTGGTAGCAGAGATTTTCGATCCACTGGCATGAAGGATAACTTTTGCGTTGTACAACCTGTAATAAAACAATATCATAATTATTTATAAAATATTGGTCATGATATTTTTCAAAATGTTCCATAATGTTAATTTATAATGTATAAAAAGTGGGTTTTTTGTACAAGACAGTATTTTAAAGAAATTTATTTTTTGCAAAAAATTAACGCAGTTTTGTTAGTTTTGGTAGTTTGATTAGTTTTGTTAGTTTCGTGACTTTTGTTAGATTTGGTAGTTTCATTAGTTTTGTTAGTTTCGTGACGTTTGTTAGATTTGTTAGTTTTGGTAGTTTTGTTAGTTTCGTTACGTCTGTTAGGTTTGTTAGTTTTGTTAGTTTCGTAATTTTTTTTAGTTTCGTTAGTTTTCTTAGTTTTCTTAGTTTTCAAAATTCTGAGACATCTCTGTCATTTTGAAAATACTGAATAATAAAAGTTTAATAAAATCTATACTTAATCAAATACAATTAAATAATTGTATTCATTTTTATCAATTAACAACAGTATTTAAATATTTTGAACACAATATTTTTAATTGAACCTATTAAAACACCAAAAATAAATACCCACCAAAAATACAATAAAAACTACACATTTTTTGTTACACAGTCATATCTACAGCAATAGTGATATCGAGTTTAATCGATGCAGATATTATTCATGTTGTCTCGTTAAATCGGTGTCATAAATGTCAACTTTATTCAATTACACCGGCAGTGGCTTTATAAAGTTGTATGACGAATAACCCGGGACGCAATAAAATCTTACAATAAAGCTACATAGAAAAATGGCGGGAAGAAAGAAATTAATGAAGATTCTCCGGTTTGAGAATGGCAAATGCAAATAATAATCGATACAGGCACGAAACAAAAGGCGGGCCTTGCGCAAACGTTGCGACACCGACATTTCTGTGGATGCGGAGGTGACAACGTCTTGGCCCTTTTATGAAAAGTGGGAAGTCTGCAACGTGGAAAGATCCAAACGCGTATTTTTATATGCGAACTGATGTTATCCTGATTGTTACTTGCTAAACATAACTTCCCATTACTAAATTATGTTAATTGATGTCGACATGGAATGAATATACTTTTTTCAATTTACAATGAATACAAGTATTTAATACAAATCTTTTTTCAATTAACTTTAATGATTATTAATTATTAATGTTATCACAGAAATTATTCTGCAATAAAAAATTAATCCCACTTAATCTTTATCAATCTTGAATTAATCTTTGTAAGATGTTTTTTAGTTCTTACATAATTCTATCAATTTGCTAATTTAGTTTTTAATAATATCTTTTGATTATTTATATTAATTATTAAACTATTTATTAATTTGAACTTACATTCTAAAGGTGCTTTAGGACACCTTAAACAATTATCAGGAACAATTCCAGATTCCTTATTTTGATACTTCCAATGGAAATCGCATTTCTGTGTCGTTTCCTTTTGCATGGGACCAGTACCCAACCAACTCCTGGTGCAAGGTTTTATTGAACTTTCAGGCTTGATACACCAATTGCCCAAGTAACTGAGCTGTGAGATGAAACGAAATGCAAATATGTAACGGATGCTCACTAATTAAGCACTGTTAGCGTTCGGTACATAACGTAACTTTGATCTACAGATTTATAAACGCTTTCTGCTTATGCATATTTATGTAAGATGAACTGTTAGATTGGTAATTACTAGATTTAATTTTCTAATTGCTGATTGAGATAAGATAAAAATCAAATT
Source organism: Masnerella sp. ZL-2020 (assembly GCA_022817265.1). Lineage (NCBI taxonomy): Eukaryota > Metazoa > Arthropoda > Insecta > Hymenoptera > Scelionidae > Masnerella > Masnerella sp. ZL-2020. The sequence goes on from JABFPQ010000710.1 coordinate 6,863, forward strand.
TGGATTCCTGTTTAAATGTTTGTATTATAATAATAATAGAATAGCCGTCGTAGTTTTTTGAATGTAGATATAATTCTGTGAATGTAATGTTGCAAAAAAATCACCTGTAGAAAAATTACCTTATTAACAGTATCACAAGAAAGAGGACAATCAGGAACAGCAAGATTCTCCACTGGTTTAATCGGTTCCCTCTTATCCCCACCACAGCCAAAGTAACTCAAATTATAAGTAGTCTTATCATCAAAACAACATCCAGCATTGATAAGATTTCCGTTATCCTGTGCAACTATAGGCTTCACCATTTCTGCACACTGCGGCCAATAACTCAAATTGTACGTCGTGCAACCATCCATTTTCGTCGCAGGGGGTTCATATTTAGCCGGCTGCATCCAGGGATACGATTCCTGCAAAAAAAGGAAATTTGATTTCATGGGAAAAATAGGGCAAATTTGACTAATCCGACACGCGTGACGAATCAATTGATTACTTTCATCGGCACTTCGTTCGCCCAGTAGCTCAATTTGTACGTCGTGCTGGCGTCCATTGGCACGTCCGATTTCACGTATCGTCTGACCGGTGTGAATGGTTTGACACGTTTCAAACCAGCGGAGTTAAAGTAACTCATCCGATAAGTCGTGTCATCTTTTTTGCGAGGAAGTAATTTTTTTAGGAAAGAGTGAAAAAATGTGTCAAACATTGGTAAGCAGTCGTTAGTTTTTTGCAAAGGTTTTAAGGATGAATTTTAAGTAGTAAAAGTTAGGAACTTCAAGTATATTACTGCAAGTTACTAAGTTGATGTTAAATAGTTCAAAGTAAAATACTACAAGTTACTAACTTGTAAGGTAATTTTAAAAAATTTTTGTTTGAAGTAAAATACTTAAAATCACAGAGTTTCAATGGAAAACTAAAAGTTACAATTTGTAGTAAAAAAATTAGACTTGACAATTTCAAGTAAAGTACTACAAATAGCTAATTTGAAACAGAATACTAAAAGTTCTTAACTTGAAGTAAAACATAGAAAATAATTAATTTGAAGTAAATTAGCTAATATAAATTACTCAAAGTAAAGAACTTCAAATTTATAAATTGAAGTAAAATATAAAATGTAAATTCTTCAAAGTAAAAAACTAAAAATTTGTAACTTGAAGTAAAATACAAAATGTAAATTATTCAAAGTAAAAAACTGCGAAGTTGTAACTTAAAGTAAAATTTAAAGTAAAATATTCAATATAAATAACTCAAACTAAAAAACTTAAAATTTGTAACTTGAAGTAAAATATAAAATGTAAATTACTCAAACTAAAAAACTACAAATTTGTAACTTGAAGTAAAATTTAAAATGTAAACTGCTCAAAGTAAAAAACTACAACTTTGTAAATTGAAGTAAAATTTAAAGTCAAAATATTCAATATAAATAACTCAAACTAAAAATCTTCAAATTTTGTAACTTGAAGTAAAATGTAAAATGTAAATTATTCAAACTAAAAAACTTCAAATTTTGTAACTTGAAGTAAAATATAAAATGTAAATTACTGAAACTAAAAAACTACAAATTTGAAACTTGCACGAAAATAATAAAAAATGTTAACAAAAGATTTATTTGAATATTTGGAATAATTTCCAAGGAAAATTGAGCATGAACAGAAAGAGCGTGTTGAGGCCACAATGCTTATTGAACTTTATTGAAATTTTACTGACTTTCCATTGCTGCGCTCGGTAGATTTATTTCAGGCCGCGCCTTGATCGGTTTAGTCGGCTCTATGTTTTTCCATGTAAAATCGCATTTCTGCGTGGTAGCGCACTGAATTGGTCCTGTACCAAGCCACTGTCTCCGGCATGGTATTATCGGTTCTTCTGGTTTCACACACCAATTTCCCAAATAACTTAGCTGTTGAAAGAAATGTTTGATTAATCAAAGTTTATCATTCGAAAAAGTATTAAGATCATTAATTTAATTAATTTTTCTGTTTTGTACAGCGTGGGAAAATGTAAATATTTTAATCAACATAAATTTAAACTTTGTCTCATCTTTGTTTTTAAAACTATTTCATTTAACTTATTTTGTTTGATAATAATAATCATAAGAATAATAAAAAAATTTCAACTATAAGTATAAGAATTTATTATTTAATGAAATTGTTATAATAATAACGTTTTTTGATATTCATGAAATTTAGGGACTATAAAATAGAAAAAGTCAAAAATATAAGAAAAATAAACTTAAGTTTCCTAATAACATTTTTTATTATTTTATAATTATTCAGATTCCTTTGCTATATATTTAAACAAAAATGAACTCATAGCAAAGTGTTTATGATGATAATGTAAACAAGTATTTCAACTCACTTTATGAGTCGTTTCGTCAGAAATAGTACCCTCATTAACAGACAACGAGTTTACAGGTTTAAAAGGTTGTACATTACTTCTAGGACCGTTCCAGTAGGATAATTTATAAGTGGTTTTATCATCCAAACGAACATCAGGTTTATCATAAACCTAAAAAATTTAATTTTCCAAAAATACAAATTTTTCTGCTGAAAATAATTCAATTCCAAAAACATACCCTGATTGGAGCAAATGACTTTGGTTTTTCAGGCTGAACATATTTCTGAAAAAACATGTTTAAAATTGCATTGAAATTAATAAAAATATTCATTAAAAAATTCATTAAAAACATTAAATACAAAAATTAATTAAAAAATTAATTAAAAAATTAAATATACTATTTTGGTGCAAACAAGTAGATTTGATAAATTGAGGGTACATTAAATATTACAACCTTTCAAGCAGCTAGTCAAAAGGATAAAAAGTAGCACATAATGTGATTAGAAAATGAATAGCCACAGATTATATAATTTGAAGATTTATAACATACGTAATACGTCGGTCGGGGAGACGAACAACAACAGCAGTTACCGCACTCATCATGACCCAACTGAAAGCAAGCAAATAACCGATTGCATAAGTTCGCGTTTGCACGGTTCAATGAACGATCAATCTATTAAAATCTGCGTCATAATAATTGTTCCATTTGTCTTTCCTTTGTTAACGAAAGACCGTGTCTTGCTTTGTGCAAAAATGCTGATGAATTCCCTTAATTGCGAGCTTTTTTTAATACTGATTGATTTATAATACAGGAAATTCTGCTTATTTATGGTGTTTTTATGGTGAACTAATTTTACAGACTGGAGTAAAATAGTGCAAATTAATGAGTTGGATAATACAATTTTAAGTTAGTAACTTTGTGTGAAATGTTGAGAATTGGGAAGTTGAAGTGAAGAGTTGGAAAAAGTAACTTGAAGGAAAATAGTACAAATTATTAAGTTGAAGTATTAATCCAAAAGTTTATAATTTTACAGAAAATATTAAAATTCAGTAACTTTTAAAAAATGCTCAAATTTCTAACTTGAATGAAAATACTACAAGTTTCTAACTTGAAATAAAATGCTCAAAGTTAGGAACTTGAAGATAAATACTAAAAACCAAGAACTTGAATAATTTACTTGAAAATGCTAACTTGAAATAAAATGATCAAAGTTAGTAACTTGAAAAATATGCAAAAATATTGAATTG
>JABFPQ010000711.1:0-10432 GCA_022817265.1 Masnerella sp. ZL-2020
GAAAATCTTTCATTTTTCCAATACAATGAAATTATTCACCGTATAAATAAAATTTAATATTCCAGCATTACCATTTTATAATATTAAAATGCTGTGCATTTTAACGAATTGAAACTAAGAAAGAAACGTTATCATGATTTTTCGTAAAATGCAAAAATACAATATTTTTCCGTAACTTTTAGAGATAACTGTATTTTTATTTACTTTAGGTCAAACGAGATAATTTTAATATTTTTTGTAATGTCATATAAAAATGAGGATTTATATTGAAAGCAAAAAGTAAAAAGTAAATAAAAAATTAGGAAAGATGAAATTTTTGCAATGAAACATTACATGACCCATTTATTTCATGCTGTCACAATTACCCCAAATAATATTTTCATTTTTGATCGTCGTGTACATGAAATTTATTTTGACGCAATGACATCCAATATATATAAAAAACGAAGGTATTAAACGTCAACGTTTTCTAATGAACGAAAGTATTTTCAATTTCGCAGAACAATTTTGTTCGAGATTAAAAAACGGCAGACGCAGAAACTGCGTGAATGCCGACTCCGTATGTGGCATCGTCATAAAGTACGTCCGGTTTTTGTTTATCCCGAACGGTATAATGCTGGGATCGATGCGCTTGCATTATTACCGGCGCTGCGCAACGCAAAGAGATATTACTCGTAATTACTCTCATTTGACGACCGGCACAAAGTATTCCTGATCGTTACGCGGATGTAGGCCAATTTTTATCAAAATCCCATTCGCGCTCGCAAAGCAAGCGAACCGGCATTTCTTTAACGAGCGCCGACACGGACTCCGATGTAAAGTTTAATATCTGCACTCTTGTCATAACGGCTTTTCATTCGCACCGGCTCGCCAATCTTAATCACATTAAACGCACGTTTTTCCTTCTTTTCCAATTTGGTTTTTATGGAATATCGAGTACGGAAAGTCATATGCAAATGTATATTCAGTTGCCTTAGTCGCTTTTGAACTATAGCTATTGATCAGCCATATGACAGTTTTGCCCTTCCTAATGTAGTTTCGATTTTTCCGTTTAAGGATTTCTTGTGAGTTTTTTTTGGAGAGAAAAAGAGAAAAATTACAAATCTGACGTTTGAAGGGATGTAATGATATAAAATTGTAATGATGATCATTACAATGATATCATTGTAATGATTAGAAAAACGAACATATTGAACAGTTGAAAATGTTCAACTTTTCAACATATTTTTTTAGGTTAAGTGATTTTCTTAGTTTCGTCAGTTTTGTTAGTTTCATTTTGTTATTTTTGTTTGTTTTTTCTTGTTTTAATGGAACTATATAAAATTTACGTGGTTGTTTTTTAACTCATTGTCTATTAGTCTAATTAATTTATTTAGCTTTATTGATATTCATTTTGTTGAAAAACTAACGAAAGCAACAAAACTAACGAAACTAACAAAATTAAAAAACCACAAAAACTAACTAAACCAACAAAATTAACAAGACCAACAAAACCAACATAACCAACAAAACTAACAAAACTAACAAAACTAACAAAACTGGCAAAATCAACCAAACTATATAGTCGTTGTAAACTTTTAGTAAACAGTTGAAAATTTCCAACATATTTTTTTACTGATTGTGGATAAAAAAAGTTATAAGAAACTTTTAAATGCAATTTGGAGTTTGAATTTCTCATTTCTCGATCCATAATATGAAATTTTGAGTCAAAGTGTTAAATCTCTGCTAAAAAAGTGAAAATATTTCCTAAACGATCTCTCTTTCATTTCAAATTTGTACTACCAAAATAATATGTAATATTGAAGTAACAGCTAGTTTGCATTCATGAAAACATGATTCATCGATAAATAGGAAGTGGCGTACCTGATAGTCCATGTAATTTCCGTAACCCATGTGATTGCAGGTGCATGCGCAAGCTTGAATATGTCTTCTCATGTCGAGCTCGACCTCCTCACCACAAACGCCTCTCGCAGTGGCCATCATCGTGTCGCCCATGCAGTAACCACTTGTGCAATACATCCTCGGGTCAGTTTGATCCAAGTAACCACCTCCCGTTGTATCGTCGTAGCCCAATCTACTTGGGCACCTGGAATCTGCGGCGTATCCCACTCGCGATTGAGGTCGCTCCTCGTATCCCAGCCTCGATTGGGATCGATGGAAACCAGGAGGTATATCCTGAAAACATACAAATTCCGATCATCAAACAACGTGGTCTAAATCAGATTAATGATCTTTAAGTAGATCTCTAAAGTTTCATCATTTTTATCTTGAATGTTAAAGGATATTTTCATGAACTTGAAAAAAAAAATATCCGAAGTTTTAAGTGGAAATATCCTGATTTTTATTATAATTTTGTAGGGGAATTTTTAAATAAAATTTTATTCGTTGAAAATGCAAATTGTCTTGATTTTTACTAAAAAATGAGTTTTTGTGTTTTTCATTGATGATTTGAGATTTTTTGTGTTGAAAACTTGTGATTTATCTTATTTTTCAATGAAAATTCGAAAATTATTTTTTTCACTGTTCACAAAATCTAAATAGTTAATAGATCTGACAAGATAAAAATAACGAAAATACCATTTGAATAAAAAAAATATAAATTTTTATCATTTTCATTTTGAAGCAATATGAAATTATTGCAATTTCAGTCACAAACTAAAATCAACTTCATTTCCAACAACCAAAAACGTATTAAACTACGCACCAAACGCACTTTGAACTTTAATAAAGACGACGAACTTGTACCTCGCTAAAATAGATTTTGAATTATTCAAATTTGCCGCCATCGAACAAAAATCAAAGTTGCTCAATATTTATGATCATTGGAACGGTTCCAATGGAATATTAACACGCCTAGTTTTACATTTCATTGAACCATGGCTGAATAATTTATTGTTTACTTAGCTTTGAGTTATAATTAATTTTCGAAAGAATTTTTAATTATGGGACGCTGAGCGAATCCGATCAGCTTTCCGTACGCCCGTGGTATTTCGAAATTTCCACGCAAAACTTTTCGAGTTTAGAAGGCAAAGTTTTACCTAATCATATATAATTTGATAGATATTGGTAAACTTAAACGAATTTCGTCACAATCGATACCGTTCACGACAATACAGCCCAGTTGTTAAAATGTTTATGAAACGCATCCGATTAATTTTATCCTAATTCCATCGGATGTACTCCAATTTCTAAAACATTCTTCAAAATTATTCTCCAATAATCACTTTCTTAGGTAAATAAATGCATTCCCCTTTATCCCTTATTAATTAACTCGTTTAAGCTAAAATAAATCAAATTTTCGTGTTGCTTAATCAATAACCGATATGACACATTAATTAACCGAAGCTGAAACTTTGATCAATCATCATTTTCAAACGTGAAATTATGAAACAATAGCAATATTAAAAACGAAAAATTATTCAACCTTTCATTTATAAATTTTGCTGAGCATTGAATTTTTTCATTAACATTTTTCATACATATTTTTTCAAACTCACTTCACTTTTTATAGAAAAAATATTAACATAAAAATAAATAAAAAAATCTATAAAATAACCGATATAATAAAAATACGCATATTTTTAAATACATAAATTATCACCGCAATGATTAAAAATTTTTTCTAACCTCACTTTATCATGTTAAATAACTGGTGATAAGGAAACTATCAACGTCTGACTAATTCTCGACCAAATTCCCTTGTTTTTGACAAGATAAACGCGTTGGATAAAAATGTGGCTCTTATCTCTCGAAAGGGGCGATTTGATTAATTAATATAATGTTACCGAGCCAATGAGCCGTAGCTTATCGACCACCATTGGATGACCCACATCTTTAAAATTCTAATCGGGTTCCATTGCAGACGAGCTACCCCATGACCCAGAAATATTCGAGCTAAAGATCCGCGCGCGAGTACATTTTCACTTTTGCATCGCCCCTTTTTCGCACGAAAAAAGAATTTCAATTACTTTACATCAAACGCGTCGAAGGTAAGTGGCGAGCGAAAGGGGGCGCTCTCGTTGGTTATTTGGGACGCGTTATTCGCGACTTTATTTTGTTCAAAGTAAATTTTATCTTTTCACTCTCTCGGTTGCAATGCAACAGTTAAACCATGTAACATTTTTATTTTTGTAAAAACGATCGAGATAAGGATAAAACGTGAAAAATACGTTTTTAGGTTATGTTAACTTAATTCTTTTTCATTTAAACATTGATTTTTGGATTTTAATATACTTCTTCGTATTCATTTTTAAAAAATATTTGCACCATGAAAAAAGTCTCTTAGTTTAAGAAATTTGACAGATTTTAAAAGTTTTATTCATTTTTTTGTGAATTCCTAACCTCAAATTCAGTTACAAGAGAAATAAATCTCTTAAAATAAAAGACTTCTTTTTGCAGTGTAGCTTCCTCAGAACATTCCTAGTGATTTCTTTTATTTTTCACCTTTCTTTGATTAAAAAAAATCACCATTTAATCTTTAAAAAATAAACCGAAAATCCAAATTGAAAAAGTTTTAAACCCGAAAATTGCATGTAAAACTATTTGCATTTCCAGTTTACAAATTCATTGTTATGTAAAGTGAAAGTGTGAAATTGCAAACAAACTTTAAAACTGTAAAATTAAATTAAACTATTTTCGGCATCGCGGTTTATATTAAATAATCGCAATTAAAAATGAATGAAAAAGTTCGGTACGTGAGCGCCAGTTTTTTAGCTTTCTAAATTAGGAAAAGTTTCGTAAGAGAGCGAATTAACGTGGAAAATTGAAAAAAAAGGAAACGATACGTTTTTTATGGGAACATAAAACACACGACGCGCTTATTTGGCTCTTTGTGAAATACAATTAAGCGTTCGCCGGTAAGATCCATAATTCTCATTTCATTTCTCCTGCGGAATATTCCGTAAATATACGTGCTCTGAATAATCACGGCAAACAGCGTTTATATATCTGACGCCATAATTACGCGCCGAAGTATCTGTCAAACCGAACTTCGTAAAAGGTGGAAATCGTTTTGTAAAACAGTTTTCTATGAAAAAATATTTTTATGTGATGTATATAATATTAGTTATTTATTTATTGTATTTCATACAACACATTTATATATGATATGTATATTACTTTTTGAATAAAAATTTGAACCTTCGAATGAAATTGTCAAATTTTCAATAAAAATATAAAATTTCTGCCTGCAAAATTGTTTTCAAAGAAAAAATTCTATGTTTGAAAACAAGATGGTGATGTCTTAAATTAAGGTAATTTCATAATTTCTTACGTCAGTCTTAACTCATCATGCCGGCATCGTCACCAATCGTCTCGGTGAGCCGAGCGTGGGAACTTTTACATTTGTGTGTGTAAACGCGCCATGTGACTAGGTTCGGCCAATCAGCGAGGCATTCGGCAGTGTCGTATTTTCGCGACCCTTTTGACGCTCGCGTCCGATAACAAATAACAAGAAGCGGTCACATAAAAATTAATAACAACCGCATCATGGTTTTTTGTGTTGTTTGTGAGAATAAAGGTAACCTGTAATACTGATTTTACATCAGCAAGTCGAGGAACAATTGCAGGAACATTAGTTTTGTTAAAATGTATGTTTTTTTAGGTTATGTTTTGGACGTATGAGTTGCCTGTCGATGCTTTGGACGGTAAATTGAACTTTTCATTGTTTAGTAAATAAATAAGTATTAAACTGATACGATTCTTTTTGTTAATTAATTCGAATGTTTATTGAAAAATTAATTGTAAAATAGTAATTAGTAAGAGATTATATCTTAAATGTTTTGTTTTTACAAATTGCAGGCAAATTAGTAGTAATTTTATTTAAAGGAAGAAAATGTCAGTTCGCAAAAGAAGATGTAATTCGTTGGTAAGATTTTAATGTTTTGAAAAATTGTATTAAATAACATGAACAAAAAAAAAATTTATTATAAGTTACACTAAGATTGTGTTTAATTAATAGTTTTATTATTTTAATTTATAGATTCAGGAGAATGAAAACGTTAATTTGCAACCAAAAAAAAAGAAAGTTCATGCTAAAGTTGTCCAACCTCCAGTGCAAATACCCCAAAGTTTTGTTGATCATTCTTTTAACAGTTGTGCAAAAACCGCTGTGGTATGATAGATTAGTGAAGTTCTTGATATGGTTAAAAATTGTTTAAGGTTTATTCAACATTTATTTAAATAAATTATGCTGCTTTTTAAATATTTCTGGAATAGTCTATTGTTTTTTTATTATTTAGTTATTATTTTCCTTTATTATTATTATTATGATCATTAATATTTAGAGAAATAATTTAAAAAAAGATTTAAAAGCTAAAAAAACAACCAAAAGTTTGTTTTAGTTGTTTTTAGTAGTTAACTGTTATATTAGCAAACGATTAAACAATGAAAAAAGGTATAAAAATATTTGGAAAATATTTCGTATGTTTTGATAAAAATTATTTCATTTTATTCTTGTATTTAGATATCTAACAATGGTTCACCTAAAAAACAAGAATGCTCCAATGATCGGCTAGAACTTCTAAGCGCAGAAAGTGAGTCCTCTGATGTGCCCTGGGACACATCCATGTCTGAATCAGAATGCAATGAGACTTTCACCATAAATTCGAATGCTAAGACTGCTGTATCTCTTGTGAACAAAAAAGGAGTTTGGTCCAGGGATGTCAAGGACCACGATAGACTGCCATATTCAAAACAACGAGGTGCCAAACACGATTTACCTGTAGATGCCCCGGCGAAATCTTATGTCGATCTTTTTATGGGTGAAGATTTCTACGAACATATTTCCTTCGAGACAAACAAATACGCGGAGTATCAACAAGCTAAATCGGGGAAACTGGATTCAACGTGGACACCTGTAACCGCAGCTGAAATTCAGGCATTTCTAGGAATTTACATTTATATGGGCATTGTGAAATTGCCCAGAACAAAAATGTATTTTTATTCCAAGCTATTGTCTTGTGACATTGTACGTCAAGCAATGAAGTATGATAGATTCATAGCTATAAACAAATATTTTCATCTATATGATGAAGAAAAGGTTCCACAACGTAGAGATGAAAATTATGATGCGCTTTACAAAGTTAAACCTGTATTAGAAGTTACTAATCAATTCAGTGTAGTATTTCAGCCAGGGTGCAATATTTCGGTGGACGAGGCTATGATTGCTTTTAAGGGACGACTATCGTTTAAGCAGTATATGCCTATGAAGCCCACGAAGTGGGGCATAAAAGCGTGGATTGCAGCAGAAAGTAGAACTGGCTACGCGTTAAAAGTAAATATCTACACGGGTAAAAAAGGAGCAAGGAACAGAGATTTGGGCTTAGGTGAACAAGTAGTTCTTAATTTAGCTGACGATTTTTCTGGTTTCTATCACCATTTCTACTTCGACAATTTCTTTTCATCAATACGTTTATCCGATTTACTTTTAGAAAAACAAATTTATTCGTGTGGTACGATACGACTCAACAGACAAGGTATACCACAAGAATTGAAAAACACTAAATCGTTGAAATTGAAGCCTGGCGAATCAATACAAATGCAAAATCGGCAAAATACAATTACTGTTTGGCATGACAAACGAGATGTCGCTGTTGTTTCGAATAATTGCAATCCCTTAGAGATTCATACAAAGATTAGAACAGAGAAAAAAACCGGTAAAACAATATCTATTTCATGTCCAAATCCTATTATTCAATATACAAAATTCATGAATGGGGTTGATGTTTGCGATCAAAAAAGGTCATATTTTGAATGTCGTCGAATCACAAAAAAATGGTGGAAACATATCTTTTTTTTTGTTTTTGACCTTTGCATAACTAACGCGCATATTTTATTTAATTTAAACTGCGATAAACAAATTTCTCAATTGCAATTTAGGGAACAATTGATTAATCAATTCATTGACAGTTTTTCATCCAGAAAACGGCTGTATATTGTAAAACCAATTAAATCAGCGAACCACGAAATCGAAAAAGCCCCTGTAAGAATTTGCGTTTTATGTTCTTCTCAAGGTAGAAAAAATACAAGTGGATGTCCAATTCGTTCGTCATGGGAATGCAAATCATGCAAAGTCGCACTTTGCAAACAAAATTGCTTTGCATTATACCACCAGAAATAATTTTACACCTAAAGGTTATGTAAATATGTTTATTAATATTGCGATTTGCATCAAAAAATTTTATTATGATACTAAAAAAAATTTTGCATGTATTTAATTGTAACTGACTGTGATTGACTACCGTGATTCGACATTACTTATTTGTATTTTGAATTTTAATATTACTATTATTAATTGTAATAAACACTTTATAAAAGAATAAATATTATTTAAAGTAAATAAATGTGTGACCGAATCCTTTTTTTTTCCTTATAAAATATGGTCTTTTTTATAAAAATAAAAAATATTTTAATTGTTAGTTTTCTAAGTATATATTTATATTCCTCGAATTAATCAATATTATTTTATTATTCATAACGTTTATTATGCCGAATTTACAAAAAATTCAAAATTTTGCTTATCAAGGGTTGCTCCATAATAACACAGCCCTGAGCATCACCGCCATCTTGACTGAGCTGATCAGTGGAGGGGATATGCTACCCGGCATGATGAGTTAAAATACAATTTTGAGTTTAAACGATGTGAAATTTTCAGTAAAAATGGGAAATTTCGTAGAAAAATCTCAAAATTCCTGCTAAAAAGATAATAATAATAATAATAATAATAATGTCTTATCAGGTCTTTCGTATTATATTTCCTTTTATATTAGGTGATTTCTACATTTTCCTACGTCAGTCTTAAAATACGATTTTTTAGCCGCTATGTGAAATTTTCAGTGAAATTGTAAAATTTTGTAGTAAAATCTAAAAATTTCCTGTAAGAAAATTATGTTGAAAGAACATTTAACGTCTGAATGTAAGATGCTGATGTCTTAAATTAAGTCAATTTTAAATTCCACTACGTCAACCATAAAATTCATTTTTTTTAAGATTGAGTCGAATAATAAAAACTGCTTTTGAGTTAAAATAAAATTTTCAACTTCAGTTGTTACAATAATAAAAATATTATATTTTTATCATTGTAAAATGAAACATTTCAAAGAAAAATCTAAAATGTCTGCTATGAAAGTAAGTTTAAAGTGAAGATTTGAACGAAAAATTAAAACTTTCTTTTTCCACTATTAATTAAATTAAAATCTTTTATTAGTCATATGATATTCCAACATATTTTTTTCAAACACTTCAAATTAACAACAAAAAAACCGGAAAAACAAGGGAAATAAAAAAAGGTGAATTGATGACACGTTATTTGACGCGTTTCCGCGTCGCGAGCGTCAATGTTTCCGTTGTTTCATTTTAATTGGCGTGTTGAATAATATATTGATTTGCGCTTAAATTAATTCGAATTCGATGTCGCGAGTGCGAAAGAAGCGTCGCGTCGCGCGCAAAATGAAACACCGAAATGTTATTTGATTACGACAACCTTTATTTCGTAATTAATGGCAACATCGTAACTCATAATCCGCTATTAATCATGCATTATTAATTATTCATAGTGAGCCGCGCTTCATAAATCATATGTTGTCTCTTACTTATAATTCATTACGTTCGCGTTTTCGAACTTCGAATTGACAAACTTCCGTCGTTATGACGTTCCAACCATTTCGGCGAAACGCGTTTCAATTTCATTTTTCGCTACATGTGTCGGTCGCGCTTCATTTGCGAATTTTTGAAAAATGACCTTTTTGTTGCGGATAATTGCCCGTGTGATCCCGCTATTTTACGTTTACATGTTTAATGTTCATTTACGATTATTGCTCGCTCAAATTTGTCCCATATATTGCAGTTTATTGCTCTGCTATTTATGACTTTTTGCAGCGAGCTTTTGTTTTCATTTAAACATACATTCATGTTATATTTTCGAAAAACATCAATATAACACTAATTCGTTCTTTTCATACAATTACACTGCAAAAAAACATGACAAAAATAATACTTAAAACATTTTTTTATTCATTCCTGCAGATGTATTAAATGAAAAATCCTTTTTAGTAAAATTTTCTTTAATAATTTTGAGTAAAAATAATCAAAAAATTTCTGAATTAACTACAATTATATTAAAAATAAATAATCGTCAACGAGAAAAAGTTTTATATTCGTTTTTTCAACTTATTTTTAATTCCGGAATTATTAAAAACATATGAAACGTAAAATGCACAGATTTTTTCGCGATATTGGTAGAAATATACTGAGCATTAAAGTTCATTAAACATTTACTCGAGAATATTTGATAAATCCGCATATTTGAATATTCATTTGAAGTCATAAAATATTTCCATTGTATAACTGAAAAAGTAATTTTTGGTAATTTGGTTGATATTAACCAGTTTGCGCGTGGACCCCGGAATAATTACACGGGGCTTGCGGCATTTCA
>JABFPQ010000712.1:0-10431 GCA_022817265.1 Masnerella sp. ZL-2020
GAAATCTTTAATAAAATATACAATAAACAAAATATTCAAAGAGTAAAAATTTTTGATTTTCAAGTATTTTTAAAATATTAAAATAATTGTTTAAAATTTACCATTTGAATTTTTTAAATATAAGTTCCTTTTTTTCCAATTTTAGTTTTGAAAAACTTTTTATTCCAAAAAAAGGTTCGGTAATTTTTTTTTTTTTTAATTTTAAATTTTTTTTGTCTAAATTAAAGAAAAATTAATGAGATTCAATAAAAAAAGGTAAACTTTTAACAGAAGTTACCATTTTCAAATCCAAACACTTTTTTTTTAAATTTAAAGAAATCTTCAATTTTATTCGACAGAATAAAATACGTGTATAAAAATAAAACAATTTACTTCAGCATTTCTCATTTCCTCTTTGCAAATTATTAAAAAATCAACTCCGTGACTGTAGATCTAATATTCAGCATTAATATTAATATTAATAAAATTGTCACAATGATTTCAATCCTGGAGATGAAACGAAAGTAAACACGATTTCAAGTTCCCAACGCATGTACTTAAAATGAGTTATGTAAAATTGGCGATGAAATAACGTCGTCAAATCAGAATATTTCAATTCGAGTGACGGACTTTTTCAATTAAGGGTACATTCTACTTTGTTGGGTAACAAAAATCGATTTTTCATTCTATGCAGAAAATCACTGCTTAATATGTCCAGAATAATATATCAGAGTCCCAAAGTGGAATTCGAATTAGTTGAAAAAATTACAAGATTTTGAAGAAACTGATCAGTTTCTTCAAAATCTTGTAAGGACTGTTATATGGACCAAGAATAGCAGATTAAGCTTAAGCTGATGAGAAAATCATGTTTTTGAATGAAAAATCTAACTTTAAACTTTAAACGTGTTTTTCTCAAAACAGCATTTTTCTTTCTGCTGTCCCTTCTAACTCAAAAAGTATTCGACCAAATGCATTGAAATTTTGCATAAATGTAGAGCATTTCATCCTACAGAGTAGAATAGAATGAACTGAATTGATTAACAATTGGATTTCAATTCCATAAAAATATAAAAAAACACACCCAAAAACTGACCTTTTTTGTTTAAATGTCCGCCATTTTGTTAAATTTGTATGAAAAATGTTTTCGCTAGTCTACTCTGTAGATAGAAAATACAATTATCTTCTGCAGCATTAAGCCGTTTTTCGGATGTTAACTTTATTATTTTGCAATGGAAAAATTAGTGTTTATAGTTATAAGTACAATTAATAATTAGCAAAAAACACGATATAAAAAAATTACTTAGTACAGTAGAAAAAAATCTCAAAAACGTGCTACTTTTTGAACCAACAAGGTAAAATAATGTCCCCTTATAAGTTAAAATACGATCAAAGTTTCAAGTGTCAATGGTTACACAATTCAAAAATAATAATAGTCGAAACGCAGTTATAAAATAAAATTCATGTGCATTGTGATTCCCTGTTTTTCAATTTCGCGTTTTCGCGGCTGTTGTTTGTTCTCGATATACAAACTTTTTATTTGTTTTTAAATAATAAAAATACCCACAGAAACGGTTTCGTGGATCTTTTTTTAATAGAAATGATTTTTTACAATTTCTTATATTTTTTATTAAGTTTCTGATCAAAAAGTTCCAAAAAATTTGCGTAATTGAAAATGTTGATATAGTAAACAATGATTGTTTTACAAAAACTTAACTTACAATGAATTAAATTTTTCAATAAACGTGATTTCATTCAAGAAAACATTAATTTTTGATAAAATGAAAGTTATATTCTATCGTTGCGATAAAATTAATATGCAGGGGTTATTGTCATGATTTGTCAATTATATTTATTAGTTCAGCGGTTTTGTTCTGGGCCTTTTTCGACCGCGAGAGCTCGAGTGTTAATGAGTCGCTATTACTTGGAGGAACACTACCTAGCTGCTTCTGAATGCATTGCTTTTCGCTAATTAAAATGATTATCCCACGGCGCATATATTCATTATTGTATTAGTATATTCAGTTAAAGTATATGGAATTATTCGCATGTACGCTATTAGCGGTAATTTTCGCACTTTACCCTCATTTTCCAAAGAATGGTTAAAGGAATAATAAAAGCCCAGATTTTTTAAATCGTAACAAATCTGTAACTCTTCACTGTAATTCTTTTATATTTAAAAATTCGAAGTCAAGAATTCTTGATCTATTATTTGATGTAATTCATTTTGTAAAAACATATAAATTTTTCATTAATAAGTTTTCTACACGTAATTGTTTTATGAACTCGATGAAGAAATAATTCTATAAATTCGAGATAATCATTTTATGATTAAATTATTATTGTCACTTCAATATTTTATTCGAAAAAATTATTAACAATTAATTCTGGAACTTAAAATGTATTGAGAATTAATAATGTCTAACTGTGAAAATTTCGGTTTTAAACACTATATTTAATGCCTAAATTACATGAATTATCATTTGTATTATAAATAATCTTAATAAATTAATTTTATGAACTCGTTTGATAAGTTCATTTTCTAAAACTATATTCTGAACTTGTTACCTAATTTAAAATTGTTTGCAGAATCATTTTTCAAATTTGTATTGTCTCTGTTTTTAGTAGAAACTCCATTCGTGCTTTTTACAATGCATAATTCAAAAGTAACACCTTTTCGAATATTTTTGCGTCGTAGATTCAGAGTTACATTTGGAAATTCAGCAGCACGTAAAAACGAATATATATTAATTTTTCATACATACAGCCGATATTAATCTTGCCCCTTTCTTCTTGGGGAAAAAAGTTACAATTCACAGCGGAATTCACTTTCAAGCATCGCCATTAAAAATCTGCCTGTTCCCACATTGCCGAAAACGCGTCTTAAATAAAGCCGACGCGTGCCCTCGTATCATATTTTATCGACACGTCAACTCGTACATAAATCCCATTAATTTACATTTTATTATGTTTGCCCTTATTCGCACTTTTATTCGCGCGAAGCTATAAAGGAAATCGCTTTGATACGAAAATCGGCGCGAACAATCCAATAAATGGAAATCGCACATCGTGATAAGCCAAGTTGGAATTCCAAAGTGGGGCAAGTTGGCACAATTTTAATCGGTTCTACGAAAAGCAGTGTGATCGGAGGGTTTCTAATTTTACACTGAGAGAAAAATATTCGTTTTGTTCATGATAAATAAAAAAAGTTCTATGTAATAGATTTATGCATTTTGTTTATACTGCTGTGCAAATTAATATTACTTTATAAATACTTTGATTAAATAAAAAAATATTTTTTTCTTGTAATCCGAGGCAAGTTGGCAATATCAGAATAGGTTTCAACAGCAAAAAATTGCAATATTTAATACAAATAAATTGCAAACTGCAATATTTAGGAACAAACAAAACTAAGGGAAAAAATGAACAAAAAAAAACGAAAGACCAAATGTATTAATAATTTTTTTTGTTTTTCGAATTGAAAAGAATTTTGAAAAGTTTAGTGTAAACTGCACAGAGTTTTCTTTGAGATAAATGATTTAAATTTACACTAGCAACACTGAAATATTTTGCATCTTGATATATTCGCCAGTAATCCCACGAAATTTGTGTCATGCGGGGTAAGTTGGCGCCACCGTACCGCGCGACAAAGAATTGAACCTTGAGAGAAAAGGAGACGGTTAAGCCGCGGGTAAAAAATGAACACATGAATACAAAGATAATAAACTCCGCAAAACATTATTCTTTTATAATAATGTTGGCTTTTACGAACACGCGCTCGACAGTTTTACCAACAAAACATTATTCTAAAAGGTTAGGAACGCCGCTCGAGGACGCCATTATTTTCAAGCTCGGGATAATTTTGTATTATAAAGTGGTCACATTTTTGCCACTGAAACAGGTGTCAAAAGGTTACATTATTGCAACTTACTGTTCTAGAACCGATCAAAATTTAGTCGCTTAAAAAACATATTATGAAGTATTTTTTTATAACCTCACATTGTGATGTCGTTACGCGTCCATTATTTATATTTACTGTTTACGTTATCCGTCAATCAATTTATGTTTATCGAAAGGTTATGTTACCCGTCAACAATTTTCTCCTCGGGGACTGCCATTGTCAACTGTCATCGAACTGATAAGGGAGATTTGTGCACGATTTCTGGAATGAAAAACAATGCGGCTTAGAAAGTCGGCTGACGCGGGAAAGGGCATTTTAAATGGGCCAATCAGCGAATGGCCGCCCAAAGAAAAGGGGATTTTTTTTATCGGGGAACCGGTGGATCATTATGTTGGCAACTGTGAAAATTGTTGACATTGTGGAAAAGTTATCTCAAATTTGAATCTTGAATTAAGGGCTTTCATATAAGACGATATACGCAAAAAACCAACCTTTTTCAAACTGTCTGAAAAAATTATTGAATATATTTGTAATTTGACATATATAGGGTTTTTTAATCACAACTGACGCACAAAATCAGTTCTTTGTGGTTTTTTTGATTAATAATAATTTGAGAAAGACCTGATTAGATTAAAAAACATTGTATAGTTAATTGAGAGATAAAAAAGTCTTTTGAAATGTTTAAATAACGATTCCCATATTCATTGTGATAACTAAGTTAAAGATTAATTTATATGTTGTCTAAAGGTAAATTTATATACGCTCAAAAATGGAAAAAAAAGTTAGCATATATGCGAGCAATCATAGATTTGGAACACATTATTTCAAACCTAACTATAATATAATTTGTGTGTATCATCGAAAAAAGTTGGGTTTTCAAAGTCGTATACACTTTCCAAGCTTTCTGCATATGACGAACATTGAAGTGTATACATCAGGCATAATATTCGTATTTGAGCGAGCAATCTTCTTCTTGGTTATGTTCATTATCAAATTAACGTTTTTATCGTTACGAATAATGAATATATTATTTATAATTTGATACGTCGTAGCAAATAAGTCACAAATATCTGCATCGAAAATGATTTTGAGTTTAGTTGAATAGTATATATGTAGACAATAAAATTTATTTCAAATTATTGCCGAAAAATGGTTCATTTGAAATACTATCATTTATTTAGGGCTGTTTTTTGTCAAAAATTTGAAATCTGCTCTTCTCTGTGAAATCTTTGGAAGATCATCATAATACACTTTCCTTTAGAAATATAAAAATATCACTACAAATTTGAAATAATGACTATATATATTCAATTTTACAAAAAATACCTTAATAACCACTAATTTTATAAATTATTTACATAAAATTTACATAAATGTACCTTCACATTCAGATGCATAATTTATATGTAAATTATATACACCAAAATCTTTACATAAATTTTGCAGCAGAATCAATTACATAATTTTGGAGCAAATAAATATTGCAGGAGTTAGATTTACATGAAATTTACATAAATGTACGTTTACATAAAATTTATTTAAATTTTGTGTAAACGTGGCTATCAGGGTAATTATTTAAAATCCCGAACAATTTGCAGATAATAATAACTGATTTGAACTAATTTTGTACAAAATATTTTGCTTGTCAAAATTAAAATTTTAATTTGATGTAAATTAAACAATAATCATATTGACTTAACGATCGAAAAATTAAGATCATATTAATTAACCAACGAAACAAATAACTGGAAAAAATTAATATCAGTATAAAAATAGTTATTTAAATAAAGATATAATTAAAAACGGTTTTTTACAATATTTTGGAAGAAAAATTGTTGTTCATAAAAACCCAAACTTAAATTAAATTTGTATTTAAAATAGTACGTTTAAAGTCGCATCTTATATAATATCAGATATTGCGTGAGTTTTTGAGTAATCGCACTTGTCTTTCAATTACAGTTTTGAGGCACAATCAAAGTTTGCGCAATTAACGAGAGAATGCACGTGGAATGCCGGGGAAAATCGTGTCCGGAATTCCATTTTGCGTAGCTCAGCAAACGATGGATCATCGAGCTCGCAAAAAATGTCTTATACAATGTTCGGAATTTCGTCAGACATTGCCCTCATATGAGACCAATTTTTTAAAATATTTCACTACAGAATATTAGAACGATAATAATTACGATGCAAAGATGTAATATTGTTCGTTCCAGGAAGCAAAAGGAATAGGAATCTATATATAATGATAAAGGCAGAATCTGGGATTCGCTCGAGAATTCGTTTCATAATTTCCTTTTTTATATCTTTCTTCGGACCTTTTTGAGAGTGGTCAAGGAATGTTTTGTTCATTTGCATAGCCGGCTGATTAAAACGCCAATCTTTGGAGGTGAGCGTTTTTTTTATTTTTAGATTTAAATTGTGCTAGCTTATGGAATCTTCAAGCTCATCTAATCCTCTCACAACTTATTTTTAGATTTTTCTATAGATACATTCTGTTTTATAAAATTAATACTTTTTAAGATTTTCAAGAAAAATCAGTTTTGTAGATAACACGGTTACCATTGGACTTAATATAAAATTATGAAAAATAAACAATTAAAATAAAATAAAAAAAAATTAAATGTAAATATGATAAAGTTCACCTAAATTTTTAGTAAATATAATAACTAATTAATATAATGAAAAATATCATTTTTAATTTAAATTTTATTTTAAAAAGGTTTATTTTATATGATTACAGCTTGAACAAAAATCTGACAATGTGAATTTTTAGCTTGAAATGCCAAACATATTTTTATGTATTAATACGCCGTAAATTACTTAGATAAAAAAACATGCACTCATACGAGAGAGTATAAATTACATGTTGTTGTTGAGCAAATATTGTGATAATTTTGTATCTGAATTAGCTTACAATAAACATGATTTCAGAGAGGAAAAATTGGGATATAGCAAAAACGAGAGTCATGACGTTAATCAATTTCAAAATTTGTACAATGACATCAACTGTGTTTGAAAAAACAAACTTATTCAAATAGTACCATCAAGATAAATAATTAATCGTATCGACAAAAATTCATTTTTCCAAATTCATCAAATCGGTTAAAAATTTCTATTATGTGATATTTAAATATATTGAATATATAGTAGTTGTTTTTAATACAAAAAGCTATGGCGGATTAGAAGAACAAAGAAAAATGTAAATGCAGACGGCGTCGCATTAAATTGCTAGTGGTTGTTTCGTCTGCACCGATAGAATCATTACTGTTAACTAAATTAAGTACAGGCTTAGTTGAATGATGTACGGTTGAATAATTCAGTAAAATCAACTCATAAATCCAGTAAAATGACTAACTTGTATAATTGGACGTATTTCATTGGCGTCATAGCTGTTATGATTTACAGATAATTTAAGTATTATATAGTAAAAAAGGGAAACTGCCGCTGTACTCATAAAGTGAAATCATATATTGTTAGATATACGTCCTTCATCACTATAAGTGGCACCTTTGATTATTTTTACATTTATCCTAGCGTTATTTAAAGAATGAATTAAAATATTTTTTTTAAATAATAATAATAATAATACTTCAATATGTAGTTCAATTTAGTCGATTTTTATATGAGATAAAGGATTATTTTTGTTTGTCATGTCTTGTTCATTGAATTGGTAATCACTGATTTAGCAAAAAAATCAACTGAGACTAAAAAGCGAATTCGGTGTACTTACTGGGCACTTTTGCAAGACACCGGACATTCAAAAAAACGTGCAAAAAGCGTGAGCTAGTGGTCCACTTGTGGACCAACGTATTGTCCAACATTATACACAAATAAGGATAAAATGGAGCACGTCTGACGAGTAGCGAATCCTGCTTGTTTAACCCGCGATATCAGTTGACATTTATTTGGCTTAATCATGGGTCGCTTTAATCAAAATCCAGTCCGAAAAGTGGCGCGGGAAATCGAGCAAAACGCGTGTCGGCGGTATGATCCGCAGTGCAAAAGTATGCGCGACGTGCTAAAAGGTATGTTACTCTTCTTGCTTGACCAATTGACGTCACTCGTGCGTCAGAGTAGCCAAAGAAACAAGAAAGTTGCGATTGAATGATCGCGGCCGCAGTCGCTGGCTATCGTCAATTCTTTTCTCCTCCCAACAATCGGTCCATTATCTTGTCAGTACAAGTGCCCCTTGGCCACTTGAGCCCATCTGCCGGCCATCTTCGTCTATTCCGTCTTTCAAATTCGTCCTTCTTTTCCAGGTTTGAGAGACACTGGCCTTTTTTCGCTTCATTATAGATTACACATGCTGTGCCCACACGATATCGCCAATGCTATTTCTGGTTAGCATCGGACCGTCACGTCCGCCAATTTAGTCCTCAAAATTCGTAAAGTAAGCAGACCTCAACGTGATCGAATTTCGCGAGGGGATACTTTCTTATTGTTTGGCCTCATAATGTTTTCAAATTGAAGGAAATAGTGTGCTACTACCAGTAGGAGCGACGAAGTTATTGGTACCATGGTACCGGAAAATGGTACCAATTAAGGACATTTAGAAATAGCCTTGGGTATTTCAAGAATTACAACTTGGCAGTTTTTTTTACTAATGACTCATTATATTGCAGTTCCAATCCCTTATAAATGAGATATCATATTATACGAAAATAATGACATAACTATAGGATCTGACTATGCAATATTATTTGAAGCAAGTTAGTTAATTTAAAAATTCAAGATGGACCACAAGAACGAAACGTGATTTTATTTCTATTTAATAGTTAATATTTTTTGGATTTTTTTGCATTAACTTTATATAATTTTTATTTTTAATTTTTTCAATTTCATTTTGTTAAAATATTTTTACATTATTAAAAACAATTTTTCAATTTGTTTTTCATTTTTTTTATAATAAATAAACTAACCTTAGCAAGTTAGAATAAAAAAAGACTTTAAAAATTGAAGCGCTTGTCAAAATAGGTTTGAAAATACTTTTTTTATTCAAAAATTTTATTTTATAATTATTTTTCAATAGTTAAATATAATTCAGTCCTAGAATTCTCGAATTTATTTCAAATTCAGCTAAAAATTTACGTACTTCAAAAAAGTTTTATCATACTATATACGTATATTAACACTAATTATTATAAACGTTTAAAAGTTTTTGCGATACTTATTATTATTTTTTTAAAATGAAAATGTTTACAGTATAGTTCTATAAATAATTTCTTGAAAATTTTACGCCGATAATAATTATATGTATTAACAGTGTAATATCTTCGTAGACGTCATAGTTCAACTGCCTAGTAAATTGTTCAGTAATTGTAAAAAGCTGTACTAAATTTCGTATTCTATGTTTCAGTTCTACTGATATCTCCTCTGCACAAGGACAAACCCACTATATAAAATGTAATTTCAAACGGATTTCGAAAGGGGTTTCGAGCTACGAAGAATCATTTGAAGATAAGATGATTTCCAGTTAAAGTAATGTGAAGAGAAAACTATAACTGGGAATAAGACATATTTCTTTAATTGACGAACAAAGAGTAGATCTATGAAGCAATTCAAAAAATATCTTCTAACTATTTAATTAACTTCTTATCTAGAGATAATGTTCAGTTAATTTATTGAACAACTCAAAATATAGAAAATTATTACAAGTATTAATTCTTTTGAAATAAATAGTTTAACGAGTTCCATAAAGTGCAGTTTTAACCAGAGTTATATTTGGAAAATCCGATTTTTCATTTGAATCTTATTATTTTTATTTAAATCAATTTTTTTGCTTATATCAAATTGACAATATTAAAAAAATATTTTTACTTTTTTATTTTTAATTTGAACGTTTTTCTGATGACATTTCAAATAATAATATTATTTTTTTTAAAGTCAATTTGTTTTTACAAATTTTGTATAATTTTGATTTAATTTTGTTTAAAATTTTGAATTTGAAGTCGATTTTTGTATAGAATTTAAAATAAATTTTTGTTTTTTGAAC
This sequence comes from Masnerella sp. ZL-2020, assembly GCA_022817265.1. Lineage (NCBI taxonomy): Eukaryota > Metazoa > Arthropoda > Insecta > Hymenoptera > Scelionidae > Masnerella > Masnerella sp. ZL-2020. Next base: position 9,870 of record JABFPQ010000712.1, read on the forward strand.
TCCTGAAAAATTATACATGATTCAGTGGATTGCAGCAAGCATTTACTGCAATATTTGCAAATATTTTACATACTTACGTGTGTAAATATATTGTATATCAACATAATTAACGTATATCCAATTAATAATACAATACAATACTGTCAATTATTTAAAAATTGAGCTAACCAAAATATTTTTTCATTTTAAATAACTAGAAACTATACAGATTCATTACGTTTTAATAAAAATTGTCTATAAAAATGATAGTGTATATTAAAAAATTAAATTGCTTGAATGAATTTTTCATTATCTTACAGTGTATAGTTTTGTTAAATTGTTATGTTAAATTATTGTTATATGTTAAATAAAATGTTAAATTAATACGATTGGAGCTCTGATTTTTTTACGCAAAGGCTGCAAAAAATTAATTTGTTTATAACATTAACAATTTTTTGTCTTCTGTAAAGTTAATGGGGTAAATTCATGTCATAGTAATATTCAATTATAATTTATAGGTTTTGTATTATTGGTAGCTGGTGAAATAGGGGGACACTTCAGAAATGTTGACTCTATTACTTTT
>JABFPQ010000713.1:0-10428 GCA_022817265.1 Masnerella sp. ZL-2020
CAAATTCGAAAATAAAATTTAATATTCGAATTCAAATAGAAAATTGAAATTCAACATTCAAATTCTAAATTCAAAGTTAAAATTCAAATTCAAAAATTAATTTTAAAATTTCAATCCAAAATCCAAAACTTGGTTTATGGGGCCCCTTTACGAATCAAAAGACCAGGGCCCCCAAAAAAGAAAAAAACGGCCCTGATTTTCTCATGCAAATATGCTCCAATTATAATTTGTTTGAGGAATATTTCCACACCGAACGAAATTTATATAGTTGAAACAACCAAGCAGAGATTGTTAAACACTTTCTACTTGTTTTAAGCAAACATGTGGGTAAAATAACCAAGTTACCTGGTTAGTTACGACTTGAACCTGAGATGCATGGTTACATTAATTTCATTTCTACTCAATTTTAGTAGCCAGTGTCAGGTTCAGGCTGAAACTTACCAAGCATTTTCTTCCGTGCATTATGTCAATATCAATTAGATTCCTTTAATAAAATATGATATAAATATTATATCGAATGTGATATTAAATAAAAATTAATACATTAATTTCACAGTTGAGTCGTCGAACGAGACGGACGTGTTTTTGTTTTGCTTAGACACTTCGATATCTATTACTGATCTGTAGATGTATAATCAATAGAAATTTGTCTAATAGCGATATGAAAATGGGAATGTGGTTTACGTCCACAAAAATCGCATAAAGTGATATCAGCGTTTAACAACCGTTGAGAGAGTCAATTACAAGACTCTCTCACAGATTGTAAGTTATTCTACACCTTTTTATGACTTTTAATTTAACGGACATCTACTCAGACATTGCGAAATTTTTCATTTTCCCGGGGACATTATGAGAAATCTATCACTCCATGGGCAATGAGGGATTGCATATATTTCAAGGGGACACAGCTATTTGACCAACCAATCCTGGCTGAAGGAGATCTGTATTCAAATTCTCTCTCCTGGCAACGCTGAGAGGATCGACGTCCCTATCTCATTATCTCAATCAACCTTCACAATCAACATTTTTTCCATAGCCGCTATCACTTGAGTCACTGAATACAATACTGAGTTTATATTTCTTTATTATTTTTTCATTGATCATTACAGTATTTAAATGCAAATTGTTTGCTTTTGTGTTATATGTAAAATTGCATTTTATATCAAAACGATGGAAATCAAAAAGTCTGAATTAATCTGAGATAACAAAGAGATAATATGTCTGATAACGATAGCCAAAACACCTTCAAATGCTGTAAAACCAAAATATCAAAACAATGCTATTGCGTGAACTGTGGAGCTACTTTCCATAAATCATGCCTTGAAAGACAAAAAGATATTTTAATAATAGATAACACTAGAATAAAATGTTGCAATCAAAATGATCCTGAAAATAACGATATTCGAAATCTCCAAAATGAAAATAAATTATTGAAGAAGTTACTCGATGAAATGGAAAAGCGGAATGCTCTCCTCTCTGAAAAAGTAGAGAACTATGAACAAAAAATAAAAAATAACGTTAATAAAGAGCACACCACTTATGCGGCAATCACTGCTAACAAAATCGAAAAAGGCAAAAAAACTGAAAAGGTACCTTCTATTATTATTAAATCGTTAAACAGTAATAATAAAGGTGAACTATTAAAATTGATAAACAAAAAGATAAATGTAACTGAACTGAAAGTTCCTATAAACAAAATAAATGAAAATAAAGATGGTACAATTGTGATGAAATGCGCAAATACAGAAGGCTACCAAACTATGAAAAATAAACTACAAGAGACTATTGGTAAAGAATGTGAGATTAAATCATATTCTTTAAAAAATCCAAGAATCAAAATAGTAGGCGTGACCACTAAACTGGATCTGAAACAAGCCACAGAATCGATTGAGAGACAAAATTTCGACAATTTAGATACAGTTCAGGTGAAAGTACTCTACATACGAGAAAATAAGTATAAAAAAACCTTCAATATTTACGTTGAATTAGCACCACGAGAATTCCAATATATTATGTCAAGAGGTCACATATACATTGGATGGCAGAGATACAAAATCTATGAAGATTTTAACCTGAACAGATGCTTTAAGTGTAATAACTACGGCCATAGCGCCAAGAAATGCACAAATGAAATAACTTGTAAATACTGCGCAGGCGATCATGACGGAAGAGACTGCCCTAACACAAACAATAGACAATGTACGAATTGTATTAACTCAAACAAAAAATACAACACAAAAAGGAAAACTGATCACCACTCTTTTGATGAAAAGCACTGTGAAAGCTACATATACCTTAAAAATCGAACCATAATTAGAACTAAGTACTTATATGAACACAATGAACCAGATGACCATGAATATCATTGAAAATTACGAAGAGATCAAAATAAACACTTTAAAATGTAATAACCTTGCAGATGTAAATGATATAACTGAACTTAAAAATGGATTGATGATTTTTCATATTAATATAAGAAGCTTAGACAAACACATAGATGAACTTAAAACAACTATTGAACAACTAGACAAGCCAGAAATAATAATATGCTCTGAAACCTACAAAATACATTTTCCTAAATTATACGAAATAAAAGATTACAATCTATTCTACTCCAGCAATGACTCAAACAAAAATGATGGTTCATGTATATATACGAGAAGTGACCTTACATGTTCATCTATAGTTAAAGACATTGGCAAAACTAAAGCCACGTTAACTAGAATTGTAAGGGGAGAAGAAGTTATTCACATAACTAATTTTTATAAATTAAACGAAATACCTATAAATACATTCATTGAAGATCTATTCAAATATTTGATGGAACACAAGGATATTGAAAACCATTTCATTGTTGGAGATATGAACATAGATTTACTAAAAAATTCGATAAATGTTAATAAATATATAAATAACTATCTTGAAATGGGATTTAAATCATATATCAACATTCCTACTAGAGTAACCAACTATACACAAACATGTATAGACCATATATTTGGTAAAGTTAATCAAAACTTAGAAAAGATAATTTCAATAGTATGTGAACTAGATATGACAGATCATTATGCAACCATTGTTTATTTAGAAACTAAAAAAAAATATCTAAAACTGAAAGCCCAACAAAATAATAAAATTGAGAAAATCAATTACAAAAAATTACTCAAAAAAACAGGAGAAGAAAAATGGCATAACACCCTACATGAAATCGACCCAAATGTTTCTCTTTTCGAATTTCTAGAAACCTTAAACAATCATATAAAGAATTCTAGTTATACAAAATCAATAAATAAAAACAATACACCTAGGAGAGAATGGATGACAAGAGGACTATTGAAATCATGTAGAATAAAAGATTTGTTATACAAAAAAACAAAACAACTACCAAATGATATAAATCTCAAATATAAATACAACAGATATAAAAATAAACTAAAGAAATTGATAAACATAGCAAAAGAAAAATATTATGACTCAGAATTGAAATCTACGTCTAATAATCCTAAACTTTTATGGAATTTTGTGAAAAACAAAGTATTTGATAAAAAAGAAAAAACAATGAATATAACTAAAATACTAAATTCTGATAGAGAATTGATTGTAAATAAAAAAGAGATTGCTGAAAACTTCAATGACTTTTTTACTAACGTAGCTGTGAAAATGACTGAAAAATTTGAAAATACCATAGATGACAAAACAAACCAAGATACAATAGTAGATAAAACAATCTTCTTAATTCCAACAAATGAGAGGGAATTACTAAATATCATTGACAAAATGAATAGCAAAAAATCTGCCGGAATTGACAGAATATCCATGACAACAATCAAAATTATATCTAATCACATTGTTAAACCCCTAACTCATATCATTAATCAAAGTATAGAATTCGCTATTGTCCCGGATCATTTCAAAAAAGCTGAAATACTACCTATATTCAAAGCCAATGACCAACAAGAAATGACTAATTATAGACCTATATCATTGATCTCTAATTTTGCAAAAATATTTGAAAAAATCCTGAAAATTAGAATAGAAGACTTTATCTCAGACAATGACATTATAAACCCTTTGCAATTCGGTTTTCAGAGAATCAAAAACACAGACAGCGCTATTACTCATTCAACTATCGAATTTATAAAGCTATCGATGAAAATATGCCTTGTATCACAATATTCTTGGACCTAGCTGAGGCTTTTGATACAGTTAATCATCAAATCCTTCTCCAAAAACTGAACAGTTTGGGATTTAGAGGACAAGCAAACAGATTACTGAAAAGTTATCTCACAAATAGAAAGCAAATGGTCATTGTTGATAAACAACTGAGTAGTGAACAAACTGTTAAATGTGGTGTTCCCCAGGGCACGATACTAGGTCCAATCTTATTCATACTTTATATCAACGACATATTTACAACGCTGGCAACTGAAGATATCATTTCTTTTGCCGACGATACTGCGGTAATTATTAGAGAAAAAACATGGGAAGATGCAAAAAAAGTGGCTGAAATTAATATGAAAAAGATCTATAAATGGCTAAATGAGAATTATTTATCACTTAATATTTCCAAAACAGTCTACATTTGTTTTGGGAGTTATGGAGATTAGAGATGGGCGATATTTCGTAAAATATCGATATCGCAATATCGATATTTGAAATTTGAAAATATCGATAATCTATATTATCAAATTTAAAATATCGATATTGGGAATATCGAATAATAATTTTCACCAAAAAATTATATGTATTAAAATTTCCTAATGAATGAATAAAAGAAATCGATACAAGTTATATTATAAAAATTACATATTTATTGACTTTTTGTAACGAATGTACATTTTATAAGCTATATAAATAATCAAGGGTATATTCATCTATAATAATTCGAAACTATAATCTTCGCAATACAAAATTATCCAATGTGCCAGTTTTCTTTGGATAGAGAACTTAGAAACAATAACTGCTGGAAATGCTCCGCTGTTAGTCTGTTTCGCTAATCTGTGAGCAACAATCCAGCTTGCAGAAACAATCGCTCTGACGGAACTGATGTACTTATGACTGTTAAATATTTAATTGCCAATTTTGTCAAAGGTGAATTTTTATTACAGTTTTTCCAAAATAATAACGGGTCACTATTGATATTTATCGGTAATTGATTTAAATAACAGTGGAATTCGTCAGGCATCTTTTTTGGATCCTGATTCTCATTACTAAACGATTCATTTTTTTTATAAGCTCATCATGATACGACCAAAACCCAACATTTGCACACGACTCATCATTTTTAAGATTTTGGACTACTGTTTCTTCAGTTTTGGAATGAAAGCAATTCAAATTTTCTGTAACTGCATTTATAGCATCTTCACATGCCAGTCTGTTTGTGAAATGCAATTTCTTAAATCTGGGATCCAAAATAGTTGCCTTGGCTAACAATGGCATTTTTTCGATATTTCCGAATCGCCGACAAAATTCATCAGTTAACGATTTTTTAAACCGAAATTCCAAACCGTTGTATTTCATGGGAAATTGGGGGCTTTACTTGTATTATTACATTGCTATTTTAATTTATTATTGTTATTGTAACTGAAATCAAAAGTTAATAAAGTTTTATAAAGTTTGAATGAATGTTTATTCATAAGTCGATACGTAATTGATTTCAATTCCTATTTAATTTAACAAATAAAATTATTTCAATATAAAAAATAAGCAAAATTTTTTTAATAAATATATTAGTTTTTAAGCATCTTATTAAAACATCGATGTTTGAAAAAATTAACATCGTACATCGATTAATCGACTGCAGAAAACATCGGGAAAAAACATCGATTAATCGATGTACAAAATATCGAGCGTCGATTAATCGGCTAACATCGCCCATCCCTAAACCGAATCCTTTCGGCTGAATTATTTTGACTATTGTCTAACTCATGTTTCAAAATTTTTATGACTGGTATTGCTTTGCTACCAGTCATATACAAATCCCCACTTATAACATTCGTAGCTGATTTGAAAGGTTTTAGTAAATCAGCTAACTCTTTGATAATTTGGAGCTCAACGGCAGTGAGCATATCCGGCGAATTCGTTAGTTTGATCATTAGAGATATAACTTTATCATACAACAAAATAAATCTTTCAAGCATGTCAAACGTCGAGTTCCACCGGGTTTCGACATCTTGAATCAATTTCAAATCAGCTACGCGTCGCAATTCATCGGCCGCAGACACAGATCGTTTGAAAAACGTAACGATGTTTTTCACTTTTTTAATAATAGGTTTTACTAAGTCATCTTTATCTAATACTTTAGCCGGGACTAAATTGAGCGTGTGTGCTAAACATGGCAAAAATACAGCTGCGCCAAGACCATCATTTATCGCCTTTGTGATATTAACTGCATTATCTGATACAAACGCTACTATACTATCTTTATTAATTTTCCAGTCGTCGATTATTTGCAAAAGCCACGTTTTAAGATAATCAGAATTGTGCCGATCTTGTAATTCAGTTATTCCAATATTTATAGATTTGTATTTATAGTCAGATATATAGTGTCCAGTAACGCCCAGGTAACTTACTGTATTTATATCAGTCCATACGTCTGTCGTTAATGATATAGCTGATACAGATGACAACTCATTTTTGACAATATTTGATAACGTTTCATACTTGGTTTCCATTGAAGAAGTAATTGTTTTTCCGCTAGGAACTTTGTACAAAGGTACCGTACAATTCATCAATGCGTTAAATCCTTCACTGTCTACGAAAGAGTATGGTAACTTATTTTTAGCTACCATGAATAAAATCATGTTTGTTATTTCATTAGCTTTGCTGCCATTATCTGTAATAGAAGTTTTCGTTTTTAAATAGTTTATTATACATGAAAGAATCATAAATATTATTCAATTTGTAATATGAAGTTGAAAACAAAAAATTTTTTTTTTATAAAATTGTAATTTACCTTGATAGGATTTTTGACTCGAAAATGCAGCGTCAACTTTGGGCTGTTTAGAATGTTGTCTAGACGATGAGACAAGTTCTTCATATTCGGCAACTTTATTTAGATTACCAGGATCTTCGTTCTGTTGATAACATATAGTTATTAATTTAAATGATTTAACATATTTATTAATTTCTACTATTGTGTTTTCATTTATTTATGTTTAGTAATTAAATAATTAGTAATATTATATTCATGATTTCAGGAAAATAAGTGGAAAGGATGGAGCAGTGGGCAGAATGTGCTGGGAAAGTGTGGGAAGAGATGAGAAGAGGTTTGACGAAAGCGATAAAGGAAGAGGTGAGAAGAGAGATGGAGGGTAAGGAGGAAGAATGGAAGAGAAGATGGGAAGAGAAGGACAAGGAGATAAAGGGGCTGATGAATAAAATGAAGAGTTTAGAAGAAAAAGTGGAGTAAGTGGAAAGGAAGCAGAAGAAGAAAGAAGAGAGGAGGGAGGCGGAAGAAGAATGGACACAGTGGAAATGGGGGAAAGGAACGACAGAGGATGAAGAATTATTGGAGTGGAGTGGGGGGGATAGCGGAAAGGAATCACCAGATATAGAAGGCAAGTTGAAGAGAATGAGGGAAGAGTGGAAATTTGAGCAGGAAGAGAGGAGAAAACGAGAGCAGAACCTGGTGCTTAGACTAGAAAGGGTAAGAGGGGGTACAGACTGGACTATGGTAAAGAAGGCAGAGGAGATAGTGAAGTGGGGTTCAGAAGGAGCAAGGATAAGGGAAGCAGCAGTGGTGGGGGGTGATAAGAACGGGGTTTATGTGAAGATAAGTCTCGGGAGTAAAAGAGAGAGGGATGTTCTCCTCGAATTGAGAAAGGAGCTGTGGGGAAAATTTGGAGTGGGGGTGGATAAAGATTTAACGTGGAGGGAGAGAGAGGAGAAAAGGATAGCCTGGGAGGATAAAAAACGGTACGAAGAAATGTGGGAGGAGGAAGCAAGCAAAGGTAGCGTGGAGATAAGGGAGGACAAGAGAAAAGGGGCAGAGAAGAGAAGTGGAAGAGAGGAAGGGGTAGTATCGGATCACAAAAGGATTGAGGGGGGAAGTGGTTCCGGAATGTACGCCTTACGGCGGAATCCGGTCGCCGGCCGGGCCACGAACCCCAAAAAATCCGAGTAGTGCTCCGAGACGCGGCGGAGAGACGAGGAGGAAAGAGGGGGACAGAGAGACAACAGGACGTGGGAGAGAAGAAGAGGGATCAGGATGAGTGGAGATGAAGAAGAAGAGGGTTCAAAGAGAAGAAGGAGGAGCAGCGAAAACTCACATGGGGGAAATGATTTATTTGGATTTTGCTTTTGTTTTTTGATTTTTATAAGGGTTTTTGTAAGGCCATCCGGGCCAAAAACGGACATTGTAAAGCCGAAAGGCGAACAGTGTGAAATAAAGTACATACATACTACTTGATTATTAAAGGTACTATGATGTTTATAACTACATAAAAATTACAAAATGATCCATGGAAAAAAATATATTTATTTAAAGCATAAACTTGACCTAATTTAATCGAAGAAAAAACGGAAAAATTGCACTTTTCGATATCAAAATGAATTATTATATATGAAATATAATTGTAATATTATAATCTCATTATACATAACATAAATAATTATTAAACTATTTTAATAATTAACTATTAAACACATTTCAAACGCGTTCAGTGCACTCAATGCAAAGTTTTGATGTATTATGTTCAACGCATTTCGGGATTTTACATTTAGGGCAACGGTTTTTTGTTTTTCGGTCGATTGACGAAGAGCAAAATGCACATCTAACTTTTTTCGGCAGTGTATCGTTTGATTCAACATTTCGCCAATTTGGCGCTTCAGGTTTGATTTCAGGCTTCAACAAGTTTTGAATAAAGCATCGAGTAGTTTTTCGAACCGTGGCTCTCAACAGGCGACGTTCTAATTCAGGTTTTACAAGATCTAACACAAGATTGTCTAAATATTGGCGATGTGTAAGAAGTTGATTTTCTTGTGAAAACGAGTATAAAATCTGACTGTTTCCCGCTGACATGTCCAGCATGCCAAAGAATATTCGCAGTGGCCATCGCCTACTTTTTCGCGCTGTTGAAAACGAGTGACACAATTGATCAAACGTGTCGACGGCACACATAGTTTTGTTGTAATAAAGTACAATTTTAGGTTTTTCTTTCCTATCATCGATAAATCCTTTGTTATGAACTGACGATAAAAATAAAACAATTCTGTTTTTTTGGGGGCTGTAACTGACAAGAGTTTTTTCGTTATGATAAGCAAATCTAATGGGCTCTGATTTTTTAACTTTAGCGAAGGAAGGTGGCACCTGCGGCTTGTTTTTTCGTAAAGTGCCAACAATAGACAAATCAAACTCTTGTCGCATGCATTCAGCAAGAGGAATACTTGTAAACCAATTGTTCATAGTTATGACTCTACTGGAACTGTGAATCGGTTCTGACAACGTGCGTACGTAGTACTCGGTTATTGATTCCTTATCTTGTAATAATGATTCGCTTATTTTACCAACATAAGAAATTGCGTTGATCATATAAAAAGTAGTTGAATCGTTCATTGATACTATTTTCAATCCATACTTATCAGGTTTTGATGGAATATACATCCTAAAGCGACAGTTACCAGGAAACACAAGTAGCTGTTCGTCGATCGCGCAATTTGTACTAGGAATATAGTAATGTTTGCATTTGGCGATAAAAATTTCGTAAATTTCGCGAGTAGGAGCAAACTGATCACCCAATCGTTCGCCGCGGGATTCGGTATTATCAAATCGAATATTTTCCAACAAAACTTTAAACCTGTGTTCATTCATTGTCGCGCGAAACAAATGCATTGCCAACGGATTCCACAAATCACTTGTTGACGTTTTACCGCATTTATAGGAACCTGCATAATATAATAAACATAGAAAAGCTTTTAACTCCATGACATCTAAATCAACATAGTAACAATTATTCCGATTATCGGACATTATTTTTTCAGTCGCAAGTTTTATGTTAGTGTATTTTACAATTATATTTTGATAATGAACAATATAATTTTTCATCTACAACATTAGATAATATATAAAATATTAGAAAGTCATGTGATGTATAAAATAAGAACATTTAATTTAAAAGTAATGTATAAACATAAACAAATAATAATCTCAGGAATAACTGATAAATGAATTTCAATAGGTTTTTTTGTTAAAACGCTTAACACGGGAACGACTGAAAAATTTTCCTACCGAAAACGACTAATGATCCAAAAATGTAGGGGAGAGGCTTATGCTTTGAGACGCTTGCACCTTGAGACAGTTTGAATAATTTGGAAAATAAAACATATTTTGATTTGAATTTTTTACACATTATAAGAACAATTGTTAGCTTTAGTTTAATCCAACTTACATCGATTTTTCGCTGCTGTGTAATTTGTTTTGGAGAAAAA
>JABFPQ010000714.1:0-10428 GCA_022817265.1 Masnerella sp. ZL-2020
CACTCCTCGCAAGTTTTTGCGAATACTTCGCTGATGTACTCGCCGGTATGTCTTTCGCTAAGTGGGACTGTTGTGAGTATAAATGATTGTAACTCAAAATGTTGGTCCACGTAGTGGGCTGTTATGCCCATATAACTTTTTACATTAAATGGATCTGTCCAAATATCGGTGGTCATTACAAAATATTTGACCAATTCAAACTTACCTGTAACTAGATTTTTAATGATGTCAAACTTATCGTCAATTCGTCGTGTTATAGTGTTTCGAGACGGTGGTACATACAAGGGACATGCGACCCGGAGAAATTTTTGGAAGCCTTTCTTTTCTGAAAAATCCAAAGGAAGTCCATCTTGCACGATACAATACGCAAGAGCATTGTTTAGCTTCGTTGTTTTAGCCCCATCTCCTGGAAATAAACGTAAAAATTGGTTTGATTTTAATAGATTTGTCCAAATAACTAATTGAATTTTTGTATTAAATTATTATAAAAGTATATTGAAATGTTTATTAGCCCATAAGTAATACATATAAGACAAATATAAGTTAAAAATGTTGTATTAAATCACTGAAAACTTTTTCGGTTTGAATAAAAAAAATTTGATTTAAATTCGAAAAATCTATTTTATTAGTGTTTTGAAAAATTCTGATTTTTTTCCAATTTCGCAAATAAGTAACCTAAAAATTACCTTCAAATAACTTTTGTTTTTCAAAAGCTGCATTAATTTTTGGTTGTGATATCAATTTCCTTTTTTTTGAAGCAATTTTAACAGTCTCTGCAGAAGATGAACAGGATTGAGCATCTTCATTTGGTCGAGACGTTGATGTCGATGGCGTTGGCTGATCTTCATCCAACCCTTTCGTTCCTGAGAAATTCAGAATCTTTTGGGTTGGAGAATTCACATACTTGGTGTGCATATTTTTATAATGCTTAGTGTAATTAGTCGTGTTTCCTGATCCTGCAATAAGTTCTCCGCATATTTTGCAAAATTTGGAATATTTATTATCAGGATTCGGTGTAAAATACTGTTTGCTAATTGAAACCGGTTTGGACTCCGACATTGTTGTTAGTATAAATCTAAAAAAAATGTTTAATTAGTAAAAATGACTCTGGGAAAAGGGCCTTAACTATTAAAATTCTTTTAAAATAATAACTTTGACAAAATCAGTAATTATTATTATACACAAGTTATTTCATACCCTCACTCATAAAATAGTCTTTTTGAGCCAAGATGTGAAATCTTGGCTCAAAATGTTAACTCTTGGGTGAAAATTTATAAATTTTGTCTAAAGATATTACGTTTTGAGCGAAGATTTTGAATCTTGAGTCAAAAAGAGTTTAAGTTTTATGAGTGCTATAACGCAGAAATATTCATAGAATGTTCCTAAGATATTATTTAAATCTTAAAATAATATTACTTTAATATCTATACAATATCCTTGGAATGTTAAATGTCTGCCCATTATTAATGAATATATCGACATATTCATTAATAATAAATAAAAACACATACAGGTGTTGTAATTGAGGTGTAGTGATTTAGTTCCACACGTGTAGAAACCGTGTAGTACACGTCAAAATACAGTTCTTGTCACGTGTACCGCACATGTAATTTACGTGTAAACGTGTACCACACATGTAATACACGTGTAAACGTGTACCACACATGTAATACACGTGTTAATGTGTACCACACATGTAATACACGTGTTAATGTGTACCGCACATGTAATACACGTGTTAATGTGTACGCACATGTAATTTACGTGTAAACGTGTACCGCACATGTAATTTACGTGTAAACGTGTACCACACATGTAATTTACGTGTAAACGTGTACCACACATGTAATATGTAATACACGTGTTAATGTGTACCACACATGTAATACACGTGTTAATGTGTACCACACATGTAATACACGTGTTAATGTGTACCACACGTATATATTTCAATTGTATATAAATTTCAAATAGTTTTTTACATACCACATCAATTTTTAATACAAAAATAGTGTTGACCTTAAGTCACGTTAAAATGAGTCACAAGCCAAAAGCCACAAAGAGAGAACAATAAACGAACAAGTCAAGAGACGTCGAGACGAAGAAAGTGAAACAATAAATGAATAAATGAAATCCTTTAGCCGACCTCAGAGGCTCAGACTCTCAGAGGGACCAGAGTCTAAACATTTTCCATTTCCCCGCGTAAATTTGAAATATATATTTTTTATATATCTTTGTAGGATAAATGTAAGAAAAGGGTAAAAGTACAAAATAGGGTGAGAGTACGAACAGGCCAAATGCATAGTGTTTACAATGATATAAACAAAGGTAGCATTAAAGATATTTTATTTGACGTCTATATAATAAAATGGTTTTATATAATTATAACAATAATATATGATATAAAAGTAATACCGCTACATACAAAAATTTAAATAAAAACCATTCAATTTTATGTGATAATTGCAAACATTTACACTTAATACATAACAATATGTCCAGTACTTAATATAATCGTAGTCTTAATCTGAAATTCTGAAGAATTTATTTTTTGCATGTTTCAACACTAATTTGGATACTCTGCAAAATTGAAATGACTTGAATTGGTCTGGTTGCCATCACTTGTGTCCAATTTTGTATTCTTTTAGCAGCCGGGAACTATAAAATCGAGAGGAGGGAATTAGGCGAAATATATTCGAGTGAGGGGGTAAATTGGCGATGACGGAAAGTGATCAGAGATTGAGTTTTTTTATAATATCATTGAAAACTCTATATATTTGTTTTTGCAAACTGCTACACTCTGCTGCACTTGTAGAAAAATTATGCTATTTTAACAATTAATCGCAAGTTAAAATCCTACACTGTAAAAAATGTCTTCTAAAGATAAGAATAATATTCTTATCATTAGAATATTATTCTTATGATGAGAGGAATATTCTTATCGTAACCGGAATCTTCTTATGTTTCAACGATTTCTGAAACCTTTTTTTAGAGTGTACTTAATAGGCGAGTCTTACAAATCTAACAAAAATGGTAGAATAATAAGTGCCTGTAATAATTTGGCGATAGAAAAATACAACTAAGGAGCCGATCTTGACTTTCTACAAATTCACACCCAAAAATTCGGTGTAAATGGTAGAAATATTCAACGTAATAGTAGTAATATAGCAACAAATTTCATTGCATACTAGCATGATATTTTTGGTCTTAAAATTTCGAATTTTTATATATTTGTATTTATTTATTAGTATATGTACCTCCATGCAGCCCGAACCACAGCAGCGGGTATTACTTTCAGCATTATTATTCGTTTCTTCAATGCTATTTTTTATGTCTAATAAAATTTTGACCGTTTGGCTTCTCGTTAAAACCATTTTTTCTCTATGTATGGTATATATATACATAAAAATAAATACAAGCCACTGTAAAAATCAAAATTATTATAAAAAATATTTATAAAAAAAATTAAAATATTTGTTAATTTTTCATTTAAATGAGCGTACATACGATTAATGTCTATACGACCAAAATCGACAATAAACTGCGAAATTAGCAAAATCGAAAATATTTTCGTTACTCGTATTTTCACCTATGGAAAAGTAAGTTTATTTTGATACAAAAGGTAAATGTACCAATTTGTGATAAGTGACCAAATTGGTGTTAATTTTAGACTTGTCAAATGAACTATTGTATTTTTTTCCATTTAGTCATTTATCCATCAGATTTTACATGCGAATAATTATAATTTAACTATACAATTAGTTTACTTAGTCTATAATGATAAAATATATGTGATTAATAACTTAAAAAAAGAGTCGTTGTGACTTATATTTTAGTTTGAACTCTGAACAGTTCAACTGAACTATTCAATGAACTGTTCATAGTTCAAACTAAATTTTAAGGTACTACTGTCACTGTTATTAAGTTATTATTCACATATTTTTTATTATTAGCGATCAGATTAACCGACTTTATATTTAAATTCTGATTCTAATACATAATTTCCACAAATGAAACAATAAACGTTAAAAAATACAATAGTTCATTTGACAAGCCTAGTTAATTTCTATTAATATATTTTATAATCATAAATTAAATTATAAAACGTTAAATTATTATAAACAAAAATAAATAAATTAAAAAAACATTTCATTCAAATAGATGTATATTAGTAAGAAAAGGACAAATGCATAGTGCTTATAGTGAGATAAACAAAGATAGCATTATAGTCTGCGGAGAGTGAGTGGGAGAATCGAGAGAGACGGTTCTCTCACTTTTTCGTTCTCTCGCCAGTTCGACATTAGAGAGGGGACTCGAGTCTCGAACTCTCGAGTCGTCCGACGACCCGACGTTCGTAACTTCGTACTTCGTAGTCGGTACCAGTCCAGTAGGCACTGCACTAGGCAGTAGCGACTTAGCGACCGTACGTGTCGGGATCGATTTTTCTAAGTATCGGCTAACTGCAGTATCGATACAAAGATCGATACTTTGGTCGTCTAAGTATCGATACCGATAGTATCGTATCGATATTGGGCATCACTACTCGGCCGCCGCCGACCGTAACACATCGCACTGAAACTACGCTCCTTGTTTCAGTGACCGGCGACACAAAGCAATGTGTGTCGCTTTATGAATGCACCTTCATGTTTCAGCGCTATCTGAGGGATAATTGGGCCAGCTGAGGCCATTGTCAATTCGCACTTTTTGCGTCTTTTCGTGCGCGTAGACCTCAAAGTGCCGCACACTTGGCGAATCCGAGTTTTGCGCACGCAGCTGTCAATTGCTGCGCACCTTAATTTATGAGCAGTACGACCTCTGCTTCAGACCGAGACGAGTTCCACGAAGCTGATTCGGTTATCATAATCGATCCTTCCTCACCAGTATCAGGAATTCCACCTGTCACACGCAGCGAGATGCCTAAGGTCGACATCCTCACCTTCATCTCTCGTCAACAGAAACTGTTCGACTCAATCGAACGTTCCTATGAGGGCTTTTCCAGCAGCGATGCTATACCTGCAGCTAAGGCCGTCGTTCGGATGGAATACATTCGCAACGTTTGGAGAGATTGCTGTGATCTCAACGCTACCATCGAGGAGAAGGCCACTGAGGAAGAGAGAGAAACCCTGGACTACTTCACTCGACAATGGTTTGAGAAAAGAGAGACGCTCGACAAACTTCAAGAGTACACTGCAGCCCCCACAATGCCGTCAATGTCCTCGCCCTCAACGACGCTTCATGATTCCAAAATCGGCGGTGACAATCCTCGTCGGGTGATCCAGGTGCCACACATCACGCTCCCGCGCTTCTCAGGCAACTACACAGAATGGTCCAGTTTTCATGACTATTTCGAGTCAATTTTTATTAAAGATAAGTCTTACGATGATTTGCAGCGTTTACACTTTTTAAAATCGGTTCTCGATGGCGAAGCCGCCGCACTCTTGAAAAATGTCAAAGTTACTGCCGCGAATTTTACTGACGCGTGGAAAACGTTAAAATCCAGATATGACAATAAACGTCAATTAATTTCTTCTTATTTACATAACCTCTTTTCATTAAAATCTGTTACTAAAGAATCTCCTAAAGATCTCAGACATTTATTAGATCAAGCTAATGACGCGATTAATGCATTAACGAATCTTAACAGACCGACTAACCAATGGGATGATTTGCTAGTGTTTTGCATTACTCAGCGCCTGGACGACGCAACCAGGCGCTCTTGGGAGCTTTCACTCGGGGATCGCACGGATTTTCCGACATTTAAGGAACTTGAAACCTTTTTGAATATACATATTCGCGCGCTCGAATCTATTAACCCTCCTAATATTAAATCTCCGAATAAAAGCTCTCAACCTGAAAAAAGTGTAAATATTAAAACTTATGTTGCGGAATCATCTCGAAGTAAATGTCGACTCTGTGCAAACGAACACACTATATACAAATGTCCAACTCTAATTAATTCTAATGTAGAGTCACGGTTAGAAATTGTTAAGCGATTTAAATTATGCTCTAACTGTTTAAGCGCTGGACATAAGTATAAAGAGTGTGCCAGTAAACATACATGCGCGAAGTGCAAGAAAAAGCACCACACACTTTTACATTTAAGTAAATCTGGAGAACAACAAGGCACCGAAGATACTACTCAAGCGTCATCCAAATTTCAAACTAGTAATCAAACGAGCTCAAACGCGAAAACTAAAGAGAACGATTGTACTATTTCTATTAACTTTTCCGCCTTTACTAAAAGACAGAGTGTCACACTAGCCACTGCTTGGGTAGTACTTTCGTGTTTGAATCAGCGTACTGTTACCGTCCGTGCACTATTGGACCCCGGCTCCACGAACACACTCGTGTCTCAAGCGTGCGCTAAAGCGCTAGGCCTCCGGCCTTATGAGCTTAATGCCGAATTATGCGGAATCGGCGACACTGTGGTCGAGCAGGTATATCAAGTCGCGCCCGTTACAATGTCGCCAACCCACGGTCAGGGCCCTGCCCTATCAACTGATGCATTTTTAGTTCAAACCCTAACTTCCTATGTTCCTAAATTCAAGCTCAAATCTGACGAATGGGCGCACCTGAAGGGTCTTGAACTCGCTGATCCTGATCCTTCTGACACAACTCCTATGCAGATCCTTATTGGTTCGGACATCTATCCATATGCCTTACGAGACGGACGCAAATGTGGACGACTCGATCAACCCGTGGCTCAGAATACGATCTTCGGCTGGATCATCTCCGGAGATACGTCCGACTCGCATTCAAACCATACCACTAAAATCATCACTCATCACATTCATTCATATCAAGAATTAGACATGACATTAAAGAAATTCTGGGAGATTGAAACTGTAAATAAACCCAAACCTCCTTCTGAGGAAGACCTCCAGTGTTCCGAGCATTTTCGGACCACTCACACTCGCAATTCAGATGGAAGATATGTAGTGAGATTGCCATTCATAACTAACCCTCCTATTGACCTAGGTCACTCTTATGTTCGTGCAGAGCAGGTTTTTCTTCACGTGGAACGCAAGTTGTCCCGACTCAAAGCCGAGCGTGAAATGTACTCGGCTTTCATGCGCGAATATGAGAACATGGGTCATATGCGCCCTTTACCTCCGGACAGTCCGCCACCTCCTCAATCTGCTTATCTACCTCACCATCCTGTCTTCAAAGCTTCTAGCTCTACCACCCAGTTAAGGGTCGTTTTTAACGCCTCCGCCATCACAACTAACGGAACTTCTTTAAATGAGCACCAGCTAATTGGTCCCAAGTTGCAATGCGATCTTCCAATAATTATTACCAAATGGCGCGCTTTCAAATATGTTTATGCAGCAGACATCGAGAAGATGTATCGACAGATCCTGATAGATGAGAGAGATCGAGATTACCAGCGTATTCTCTGGCGTTATTCTCCGCTCCAACCGATTACCACTTATCAGTTGTTAACGGTGACTTACGGCATGGCGTGTGCTCCGTACCTGGCCCTTCGCGTTCTACAGCAGCTGGCTGATGATGAAGGCGAGGAATTCCCACTTGCTGCACCAGTCGTTCGTGAGTGCTTCTATGTCGACGACTGTCTATTCGGAGCTGATGACATTGTCACCATTAAGCAGATTCGAATTCAACTAGACAAGTTACTAAGCCGAGGCGGATTCAAGCTCAGGCAATGGACCAGCAACTCCGCTGAGCTACTCCAGGATATTGACCCCGCCAATCATGGTTTGGCTCTCGACAAACCTCTCAAACCCGATGAAAGTCTAAAAATTCTTGGACTTCGTTGGTCTCCGCTCAGTGATGCATTTAGTTTCACCGTGTCGTTCCCCGACACTCGCCCCACCACTAAACGTCTTATCCTTTCGTTCGTGGCTCGCTTATTTGACCCGTTAGGTTGGCTAGCACCTATCATTGTGATAGCTAAGTCTTTCATGCAGCAACTTTGGATAGCTCAGATCGCCTGGGATGATCCAGTTCCAGGCGCTCTTCTCGAGAAATGGGATCAGTTTTATGATCAATTAATTCGAATTAACGAGATCTCAATCCCCAGATGGACAGGGCAAAGTTCAGACACTCTTCACGCTACTCTCCATGGGTTTGCGGACGCATCCTTGGTCGCTTATGCAGCCGATATCTATTTGCGTGTCGCTTCGTACTCTGGTGAGGTTACGACCTCATTGTTGATGTGCAGGACTCGCGTTGCACCGATAAAAAAGATTTCAGTACCCAAACTCGAGCTCCACGCAGTAGTGCTCTTATCTGAGCTTTTCGCTTCACTCCGCGCGCACACTGTGTTTGCGCGACTCCCGTGCACTGGCTGGACGGACTCAACCACGGTTCTGCATTGGTTGCGAAAACACGGGTCTCAAATCCCAGCCTATGCAGCTGCCAGGATCACGGATGTACATTCGATTCTGCCAGACGCTGCATGGCGTCACGTGCGTAGTGCGTCGAACGCGGTCGATATCGCGTCGCGCGGTGCTTTGCCCGAGGAATTGTTGAGCTCGGCTCTGTGGTGGCATGGGCTACATTGGCTCCGAGAGAGTGAAGACAATTGGCCCTCTGATCCCCCTGCCATTGCGCAAAGTGAGCCTTTGAGTGAGTCGGTTCACACGCTTTCGACTACTGTAGTCACAAATTCGGATCTCGATATCGCCTTAAGGTTCTCCTCCTGGACAAGGCTGCTCCGAGTCACCGCACTTATGTACAGATGGAGCCCTCATGCTCCTCTGCACAACAACTACACTCTAGCTATCAATGCTGCTGAGATCCGAGATGCCTCGATGCTCTGGATAAGGAAATTTCAACAATCTCAATTTTCTGACGAAATTGCTGCGCTTAAACGTGGGGATTCAGTGTCCAGAACGAGTTGCCTCAAAACCTTGCATCCTTTCCTCGATGAGAACGACATATTGAGAGTGGGTGGGCGTCTGCAAAATACCGAATTATCATTTGACAGACAACATCCTATAATCATACGCAATCATCACATCACTCGTCTCATTATCACTCAATCTCATCAAAAATGCCTTCATGGCGGACTGACACTGACGCTCTCTACACTGCGAGACTCCTTTTGGATCCTTCAAGCGCGTAAATTATAAAATCCATCATCTACAACTGTGTCCCGTGTGCTCGCATTCGGGCTTCGACAATTTCTCAGTTGATGGGTGAGCTCCCTCAATCCCGTGTAACTCCCGCGACTCGGGCCTTTCAATTCACCGGACTTGATTACGCGGGTCCAGTACAAGTTCGAATGGCGGGCGGTCGGGGCATTCGCGCTCATCCGGCTTACATCGCGGTTTTTGTTTGTATGGCAGTTAAGGCCATACATCTCGAGATCGTCAGCTCGTATACAACTGACGCCTGCCTCGCTGCCTTGACCCGATTCTGCTCGCGTCGCGGTACGCCCTCTACTTTATATAGCGATCGCGGAACCAACTTTCAGGGTGCTGATAGAGAGTTGAGACAAGCCTTCTCGACAGCAATTTCTGACGACCGCTGCAAAGCTCGCTTGACTGCAGATCAAATTTCCTGGGTATTTATTCCCTCAGCAGCTCCACACTTCGGCGGCCTCTGGGAAGCTGGAGTCCGGAGTGTGAAGTTTCACATTAAACGCGTGATCGGAGCCAAAACACCTACATTCGAGGAACTCAACACATTGCTCTGTCAAATCGAGGCTTGTCTCAACTCTCGACCTTTGCAAGCCCTTAACGATGATCTCACAAGCTATGATGTGCTTACCCCGGCTCATTTCTTGGTTGGCGGCCCGCTTGCCAAACCGCGACCTTCACCATTCGACGAAAGGAAATCGCGACTCTCTCGCTGTTTAGAGTATCGACAAGCGCTAGATCAATTTTGGCGTCGCTGGACATCCGAATATGTCCTCTCACTTCAACGCCGCTCTAAGTGGCAATTTGAAAATTGTCCCGTCCAAGTAGGGCAAATTGTACTCCTGCGCAACGACAATCTACCACCTACCAAATGGGATCTCGCTCGAATTTTGCAATATCATCCGGGAGGTGATGGATTAACCCGTGTAGTTACCATTCGCACCATGAACGGCGAGCATACTCGTCCGCTGTCAAAACTCGCGCTTTTGCCTGTCGACCTTCAGTCTAGCTCACCCGAGTCATTGCAATCTTGAGGTTGATCCCAAGCGTATGCCAGCGTTGAGTGATTGTGCGTATCCACGTTATCCTCGCCATACCGATAGCATGTCGAATGGCGGGCGGTAATGTCAACGCATGCAATAAATTCTCCCACACAATTCATCTATTCTTATTATATTAAGAGCAAAAGTTACATTGTTTTAGCGCGCTCTCTTTCTAATAGTTTGCTCTCTTATTTCATACGCGACATAGTATCTACATTTAAGTTTTCTTTGATTTTCGGTAGTCTGAATGCGGATATCATCATTTTCTATTTTCATCATTC
>JABFPQ010000715.1:0-10427 GCA_022817265.1 Masnerella sp. ZL-2020
GAATTTTCGAAATTATTTGATTTTCTTGTAATTTGTCAATACTTTTAAATTTATAAAACTCGTACATTTATCAAAATTTGCAAATTTTTTGATATTTCATTTTTTATTAATTTTTAAAATTTTTATATTTCGGTAATTTTGTAATACTTATGAATTTTTCGAATTTTTTGAAATTTGTAAATTTATTAAAACTTAGAAAATTTTTAGAATGTTTACAATTTTCAAAATTTGAAAAGTTTTAAGAAATTTAAAAATTTCAGAAAATTCGAAAAAATGAAGTTTCGATTAATTTAAAAACATTGAAATTACAAGAAAAATGAAAATTTGGAAATTTTGCAATAACTCAAAATTTGAAACTGGAAAAAATTCGAAAATTATAAGAAATTTAAAAATATTGAAAATCTCAAAAAATAATGAAAAATGTAAGATTCTGAAAATTTTTAAAAATTTCAATGTCTTATTGGAAATTGTCCTGGTTGAAAAAAACTCGTTGGAAATTGTCTTGATCGAAAAAATATATATGTCCTTGCCGAAAATATACGTTTTCTGGAGTTTCCAGCGGCATCGTCAAAAATGTGTATAGTGTTCGCCGCAGATGGCGCGTAACGTGTGGAGCGCGTAGTCAAATAAAGGATCTTGACCAACGAGGTCCGGATGCCGCAAGAGGAAGTCGCTAAAACACATAATTGCGTGCATATGGGAATCGAGATAATGACGTGAATGCATCGTGTACATAGTCGTATCGGCGTAACGAGACTTGCGTGGTCTGCGCGATTCAATGGATTTACCTCTTCCCCCACGATTTATCGTCAAACGTATCATCCCATTCAACGTTGCAATCACAAAAGTGTGTCATATTACAGCGATACCATACTTTTTCATCGTTTTGTACTCTTTTGCGAAGCTCCCGGTAATCGCTTTTCAAAGTCTTCATCCCGACGATCATTAGTATTATTCAATGGCACTCGGCATTCGTGTTATTCAATTATACTCGCGTGCATCCACGTTTTATTTTCTTTACTTATTTTATTCCTCTCTTTTCTCACATCACGAGTCAGTATTTTCGTCGATTGAGTGTGATACATAAATGGGGATAGTAATGAGCTAAATATAAGGATTTGTTACGCTTTGAATTGCGGACATTGCGGTGAGGGCACAAGGGTGGCTTTTGTGTTCGTTGGGAATCTTTGGATTCTTGTTGCTTCAGTCAATTACGAATGAATCAGGTGTAGTTTTTTATTGCAGAGTATAATAATGCTTGTTACCGGTGTTACGGACATTTGCTACCGTCGTATTATGTGATAAACCAGCTTCTTATTAATTTCTCAATGTCATAAGCTTTGAACACATGTTGGGTATAGTACATATGAAATTATCGTCAGGATGTTTATTGTTGATTTGATTGTTATTGAACCGATGAAGTTGATGAGGAGGGTACTTTTGCGAATTTGCTATTGCATTGTATGTTCTGCTTACATTTTATACATATAATAGTATATTATGTTGTTAGATATCTGAATTGCTAAATCATATGAGTCTAAAAGAAAGACATTTTTGAAAATGTCTTTCTTTTACATTTCTGAAAACATGTTTTTTCTAAAAACATCAGTTTTTAGAGTGAATGCAATCGTTAATATGACAAATATTGTAAATCCTGAGTATATTTTTGAGTCAATGATTGACAATGTAAAATCTTGAGTGAAAATGAAAAAATATTGACTCAGATTTTTCATGTTGACTTTAAAGATTCCAAGTATTGCGATGACTTAAAATACTGCTCGTTAGTCAAACTGAGACAAAAAATGCAAATTCGTGAGTGAAAATTAATAAATATTGACTCAAAAGTTTTCTTGTTTTCAATGTTTGACTCATGATGACATTTTTGAGTCATGATGTAAAATGTTGACGATGATTGTAGAATCTTGAATGTAATTGAATAAATATTGACTCAAAATGCTATTTTTGAGTCAAAATGTAAAATTTGATTGAAAAGTATATAACTCTCGAGTGTAATTGAATAAATATATATTGACTCAAGATTTTTCATCTTGAATATAAAGATTTCAAATATTGATTCAAAACATTATTTTTGGGTCAAGATGTAAAATGATGAATGAAAATGTAAAATCTTGAGTGAGAATGATTAAATATTGACTCATTATTTTCCATATTGTCTTTAAATATTGCAAATATCAACTCAAAATTTGTTGTTTTCATTGTACAGATTTCAAATATTAACTCAAAACAATATTTTTGGATCAAGATGTAAAGTGTTGATCAAAATTGTAGAATCTTGAATGTAATTGCATAAATATTGACTCAAATTTTTTCACGTTGACCTTATAGATTTCAAATATTGACTCAAAATATTAATTATAAGTCATCTTCCCATTCAATATTGACTCAAAATACTAATTTTGAGTCAAAATGCAAAATGATGAATGAAAATGTAAAATCTAGAGTGAAAATGATATAATATTGGCTCAATATTTTTCATATTGAGTTTAAATATTGCAATAATTTTTTGAACAATTTTTTGAACTCTTACAGAGACAATAAGGTTCTTCGACTAAATTGCATTAGTATATGCAGATCGCGGTACAATATACACATCCATCAAGATTGCGAAAATGCAAAAAGAGGTGTTATTTAGCGAGCGTAAAAAGCAGAAGAATGTTTGCATTCGGGGTTTAATGATTCAATTATAATCAAAGAACATAAAGAGGGCAGAAAGCGGGCCAGAGGAGGTTGTGGATGCTCTGCATAGAAGCGGGCGCTGTTTCTTGGCGGCGCGCGTGTTTGCCGCGGCATTATATTATATCATTGGCGGCCATTTTGGACCACCCAAGTCGCTGTCAGAGCATAAAAAATATGAAGTTCTTTTAGGGCCGCCTTTTTTCTGTGCCGCCAGCGGCGAGCCGAGGAGGAGGTCTCGATCTGTATATACGCGGAGAGACGGCAAGAAAGAAGAAGAAGATGAAGATGAAGAACAAGAGGAAGAATAAGACGGAGGTTGGAGCGAAGAAGATGGCGCTGGGTGGCGAGGCGCGGTTTGGAAGAGGACGGAGCGGAAACGAGGGGAATAAAGCCGCAAGGCTCTCGCGAGCGAGCAACGTAAAAGAAAGATGTAGTTATGTAGTTAAGTTGGCTTAGACCGCTGCGTCCGCCATAGTCAGGGCTGTTTACAATGGGGGCATGCGGGCCAAATTGCTCCACGAAAGCCAACCAACGCGACCGTAAACGCTCGCAAAAATGAAGATGCTTTTGTTGTTTCCATCTGCTTGACGAGCCGTCATTACAATTAGAACGGAATTATCTTGTGTTTTCCGAACGCTCAAATTTGCGATATCAAGTTTCACAATGGAGACTATATATATATACCATTGTTCCGAATTTGCCGCCGTTTTGATATTGAAATTTCGGCGTTCTTTTCATCCCTCCTTTTTTTCGACATAATAATAATAATTTGATAACAAACTCCCAAAAATCGGTTCTCGATTCATTGAAATCGGCAACTTTTCGAGTCGCCGCTCATAATACCTTTTTGTCCTTTAGTCTCATTTAACTTGTCTGTTTTCCCATTCAGTTTGTTTTTTGTGATTTTTTATCGAATACAAATGGCTTACGCTTGTCCCGCTGTGACATCGGTATAGTTCCTGCGGCGACCGCGTATATGGCGAAGTAGGGTTCCAAATATCTCGAACCCAATTCGAGATATTTGGAGGCAGATATTTACAAAAATGCAGATTTCGTGCGCCAGTCAGTTGCCAGTTTTCGATCCGCCGGATTTATTTTATTGTATTATATATCAGCGTTGTTTTTTGCCGAGAGGCTAATTGCAACGAAATTTGCGGAAAGATATTTTGTGCTCATAAGACGAACACTATAAACCCAATAAAGGATGGAGCCAAAAGACAACCGTATTATATGGTTTGAGACAGCAAATTAGGCACTTTAATGACTGCTTAGACAACGAAATTTACGTCGCATGATGGCCGATTATTATTATTATATTACCAGAGTCCTGGGACATTAAAAGTATCCAAAGGAACCAGTAGGGTGATGGGCGGATTTTATTGTGACAGTTGTTTTAGGATGTCGTGTAAACATTTCTTGACTAATCACCACAAACTGGATACTTTTTTGAATTTGAATCATTGATTACTTTAATTACGAATCGTGATCAAATCGGTTTAATAGGTTTAACTGATTTCCATAAGCATTTTTGACTCATGCGACATAAACAACAAGTGAAAGAGGACCATAACCTGTTAGTTGTCGTTCTATACTGAACCAAAAAAATTAGACACTTTGAAGAGGTAGAAAAGTGGCAATTTTCAAATGTGGGGCATTTCGTTCATTTTCACCGTAGAAAAAAACGTCAAATATCCTCCAAGGATATATATAAGTCTTATAAAAATGAGGCATTAACCTCATTGATGCCTCATTTTTGGATTGGACCTGATTAAGCTACCTCAAAACCGTTATCAAATGGATACGTGATTTGAGATATGAAAAAGGCGAAGTTTAAACACCTCCACGAGGTTTATCAGCGATCGTATAACTTTGGCCAAAATATTTAGTGTGTTGAACGTTCCCTAAAGAACTTTAAGAGAACACTTAGTTTTTAAAGTGTTCCCTAAAATTTGGCTCAAAGAGCGACCGTTTTAGCCGTAAAATATATAATCAAATAAGTTATAACCATTTGAAAAAATGTCTTTTCCGACTTTTTCCGGATATTATCAGTGTACGTAACAAAAATATATTTTTGGCACAAGAATATATAAATCTTGACTCAAAAGTAAAACCGTTTAAATATTTGGCCAAGATAACTACATTTTCCTACAAGAGTAGATTACAAATCTTATATTCCGAAATCTCAAGTCAAGATTATGACCATTTTCACAACACACTTTGTCAAGTTATTGCCTTTTTGGTTAGGTTAGACTAACTATATAAAGACCGTTATAAGCATGGGTAAATTTGTTTCAAATTTTAGCTCACCCCAAAATGAATTAATATTTTAAATTGAAATATTTTTCAGATGTGAATTCATGAAAAATAATATAAACATTTGAGTAATCAGATTAATATTTTCATTACAGATTTACATTTTGTCAAAATATCTATTAATTACAGGAAAATATTAATAATAGGTACATTTAAAATCTAAATTTTTTGAAGTGATATATCACGATTCTAGTTGCGCCATGAAAAAGTCATATATGCAGCCAAAATGATGATAATCATTTCATAAGGTCAATATTGTTTTCTTCATTGTGTAAACGAAATTGGATTCGTTTTCGTTGTCTTTAGTCATTTTTTCCAACTATCAGGTTATTAATGAATTCTAATAGTTGTTATGACAAAGCAATTTCATTACAGCTGTTACACTGGGAAAACATCGGTTACTTGGCGGCGTTTCGATGGTCAGGAATATTCACTAATTAATTACCGAGAGAACAATAATGCGGAAAGGTTTTCAAATATTTTGACAGGCAACAAATGTTTGGGCTTCATCGTCACGGCGATATGATAATTTAATTAACCGAAGCGTAGAAAAAAATCTAGAAAACACCAATCAACAAATTGTGACGTAAAGCAGTGGTTCGCCCTGGAATGTTCATTTTTCTCATTAACGGTCCCAGAAATATTTGAACACGCCAGAGCGTTCAATTAAAAATCTACATTTCAAATGGTCAAATTCAAACGAGTTTCTTTTCAACTCGTAACTTCTTAATTAAATATCGGAACGGAAAACGAGCAAAAAAAGCGCGTCGCTTGCAAAAAACGGATCGGCGAGTGGAATTTTTTGTCAGAGCGCGCCGCCGCGTTTTAAGGAACGCAAGACAATTACGGAACGGGTCATATTCGACGAGGGCAATTTATGTGCGGCAACAACCGCCGGCGCATAATAATGCAATTATTGCAGGCTTGCACGCCATCGGCACGATCTTATTAGCAGGCAATATTTTAATCGCAAATAAGCCTTTAATGATCACACGATTCGGGCGCAGCTACGGCAGGGAAATGCCGACGCGGCGGTTCACACGCCCAGCCAAATTATGCGCCACAAAGTGGTCCAGCGACGGCGGACCCTGAGCCGTCCGCCGCCTGGCCAAAAAATTGGCACATGAAAAAGGAAAAGCGCTGCGCATGATCGCGCAACGTTCAATTTAGATAATAGAATGACTTGATCGCACGTCTGAAAATTTAGGTGAAGGACCTCATGTTTTAAAATGCACGTGAAAATCTTCACGTTTTAAAATGTACGTGAAGCACCTCACGTTTCAAATTTCACGTGAAAATCTTCACGTTTCAAATTTCACGTGAAGGATCTCACGTTTCAAATTTCACGAGATAATCCTCACATTTCAAAATTTAGGTGAAGAACCTCAAGTTTCAAAATTCAAATGAAAATCATCACGTTTTAAAATGTACGTGAAGTACCTCACGTTTCAAATTTCACGTGAAAATCTTCACGTTTCAAATTTCACGTAAAAATCTTCACGTTTCAAATTTCACGTGAAAATCTTCACATTTCAAAATTTACGTGATGTTCTTCAGCTAAATTTTGAAACGTGAAGATTTACACGTGAAGTTTAAAACGTGAAGATTTTCACGCGGAATTTGAAACTTGAAGATTTTCGCGTGAAATTTGAAACGTGAAGATTTTCACGTGAAATTTGAAACGTGATGATTTTCACCTGAAATTTGAAACTTGAAGATTTTCACGTGAAATTTGAAACGTGAAGATTTTCGCGTGAAATTTGAAACTTGAAGATTTTTGCGTGAAATTTGAAACGTGAAGATTTTCACCTGAAATTTGAAACTTGAAGATTTTCGTGTGAAATTTGAAACGTGAAGATTTTCGCGTGAAATTTGAAACGTGAAGATTTACACGTGAAGTTTGAAACGTGAAGATTTTCACGCAGAATTTGAAACTTGAAGATTTTCGCGTGAAATTTGAAACGTGAAGACTTTGACGTGAAATTTGAAACGTGAGGTCCTTCACCTAAATTTTAAAACTTGATGCTCTTCATATGAAGCGTCGAAATGAACCTAATCGGCAGCAAATCATACCGATTGCAAAACATTTATACCCATTGTCGTGGGAATCCCGCTGATGCAGATTTCGCGGAATACCAAAGCCTCGCTACTTTGTCGCTAATGCTAAACTATGGCCCCGCTAAGTATAGGGAACGCGAGCAAAGATGAGCATTGTGTTTACATTGCGCGCCGCGGTTCGATAAGATGATGCACCTTCAGTCCTGTATTGTTCGACGAGCACTGCGCACGCAGAGGAAAGTTAATTGAAGGATTTATGAAGCTGACCATGCTTCACCTGGGAAGTGCCTTCTGACATGAAAGGGGATTTTCCATTCCGAAAACGGGACGAGCCTTCAAATTGATGGCGGTACAAATTTCGCATCGAGCGTTGCATAAAAATTGCCACAGTCTAGAACAGAGGTTGTTGCCGGGGAATCGAATCTGCAAATGACATGGTTGCGAAATTCCGAAAACCTTAAAACTTCTGGTCCGAAAAACGAGCGAACGATTTTCGAGAAGACGAAGTTTCTCAATATTGAGTTGAATTCGAGTGCCACACGATCTGAATTACATAATTATATTTCGGTGGAATAAGTGTGGCACGTATACAGCATCGCTGGGTAATTTTGTTCGGCGGATGATGCTACGATTGCGCGACGTAACTACGTGACTGCATTCTTCGGGAGCTCGTTGCCGCTGCGAGACAAAGAGAAAAGAACGAAGCAAGTTGATGGCGCTAAGTAAAGACTTCATGACCCGAGACCTTGAAGTTGCGCGCGGCGGCCATATTTGGCGGGGTTGAATTGTGTCGACGATACGAATTCCCTCATGTGATTACCGGTTTAATTACACTGGTTAAAATAAAGAAGCCCGATGCGCCTTAATTGATTGAAGACGACAATAAAGTAGGATTAATTTGACAGCGAAACCGCCGCGGCTCGTGAATTTCCACGTGAAAATATGTAGCCTACGTTTTTACCGGTACGGTTGCGGTAATTAAAATATCAAGTCGAATAAACAGCGAGAAGTTTTTTTTGACGAATCCAAAGGTTTGCGAATGAAGTTTTCGGAACTTGGCCGACAGATGGCGCTGCGAGTAACAAAGATATCGTAAAAATTGCTGAACTGTACTGTAATGGATGGACAAATTCAAAAATTGGGAAAATTACTGAAATGTTCGATATAAAGATTACGAAAATTTCAATAAATTTTAATGAACAATTTGGCAATTTTTTTCAATTATTATTATTTTTTTTTATAGAAACTTTTTGCTATACGTGTAGCGCTTCCAATCAGCGCGCGTTTCGGAAAAATCGGTAATGCGATCGGTAATGAGCATTACCGATCATCAGGTGATTAGAAACGTGACAAATGTAACCACGCTGTGACGATGGCAAAATCTACAGATAAAAATCGGCGGATGCGTAAAAAAATACTTGACGGTTGTATACCGGTAATGAAGTCGATCTCGTTGTTTCTCACGTGGAGAAGAGAAGCTCATCGTCGCCTACATTTCGGCCTTGCGCCGTTCCGGCATTCCTTTTTTCCGACCGGCGTCCCGTGTCGCGATCGTTAATTATCCGCCGAAAAAAACGTCACTCCGAGCCGCGATGATTTAATGGCCGCCATTTTTCAGCTATTTTATCGGCGTGAGACCGGCGCCGCGGAATTCGTAATGAATTACAGAAACATCACCGGAGCCACCACGTGAAACGATGTAATTTATTTAATGGCAGTGTTTACCCGGGGCGGAAATATGATATCATTTCGCATCGAACGGCTCGCTGTCTCTTAGTCATTACTATGCCGATTCAAGATAAAACTCGGCTCATGAGGAAAAGTGGATTAATAACTTCATCGCTCGAACAATTGTCTGCGATTTAAAAAGACTTCCAGATGCCGTATCGCGGCCTGATAAATTAATTACACTTTAGACAATGCCCGGAGAGGCCTTGTTTCGAGTATAGCATGATAATTATGAACAGCCATTGTATTTGAGTCAAATGTCAACGAGACGATTTTCGCATTTTTATTTTGATTTTATCTAAAGGAATAGTACTGAGCAAAAAAAAATAAAAACGTCACTTTAAAAGGACTGCGAAATTAATTAATTCGACCTGATTAACCCGCCCCCTGCTGAAGTTTTATCAAAACGAGGTGTATTCCGAAAAAAAATGTAAAGTTATTTTCATATGAAAACATTTTTTAGGTGAACGCCGATCATTTAAAATGTTCCAAAATACGATTTTCAAATTAAAATTTTTATTTTCATATTTCAAGAAAATCGGTTTTCAGAGTGCACCTAAAATCAATAATTTGTTTAAAAAATAATAAATACAATTCCTGAGTATGACGTACACTTAGAAACAAAAGACTTCAATTAATAACTTTGCTCTGGCGACATCTACAAAAAACGAAATTACATGTGTTGAAAACAGAACATTCAGCTGTTTTAATGAATAAATTTTATTAAAACATTAATTTTTTTTACAGTAAAATTACGTTTTTTTTCTGTAGATGTTATTTATTTCTTTAAGTGATATGCTTAAACTTAATATTTCAGAATTATTTATTACAGAAAACTTTGTCCCTAAACAAAGTAAATGAAAATTAATATTTATACTGAAATAAAAAACTGTTTTGCATAAATAATTCTTTCTTGAAATAATTTAACAAGTCTAACAACCGGTTTAATCTAAAAATTTTATCTCACGAATACAAAGTGATATATATATTTCGAGCAGGTTAAAACAATATTATTGTTAGATGGGATAAAGAAATGTTCGTATTGACGGGTTAGCATTTCAACTCTTCAACTCTTGCCGGCCCGATTTCGTAAAAAAAATAAATAGAACTATATTACATAAATATACCCTACGTGCGCAATGTGAAAATTATATTGACATTTATTATTTCTTTCAATACAATGTAAATATATACCTAATATACAAATACTGGAACTGAAATTGAAATTCATTTTTACCAACTAACTTTATTGAAAAAATAGGACATTCAGTACTTAGTGGATCGTCAACCAATTCTTAATATGTATTAACCAAATATTTATTTGATGTTTCTACACATGAAATATAAAGATATGTTGATAAAAAAATAGTTTAAGACATTATTTGTATTATATCATGAATCGTTGTGCTTGTAACAAGTGTTGTCGTAAATGTCACCTCACTAAAGAACAATGCTATCGAATATAGTGTTTTGTTAGGAATCTGTTTATTTTGTCGTTCGAACAATATAATACAAGAGACAAATTTATGAAAATAAATATTCAAAGTTAATATATGTAATATTTATCAAATACAAACTAAATGGTTTCAAATAACAGAGTTCGAAAAAATCTGATATAAATCATCATTGAA